>JASSUY010037127.1:2899-22779 GCA_032466535.1 Forpus xanthops
TAGCATTTCTTGATAAGAGAAAAGTATATAAGTGTAAGATTTGAGAGAATAAACGGACTTTTGTTTGCATCAAACTGTGTCCCTGTCCCTCATTGCGACATTCCTCTGCTATCTCAAAGCTTTCCCAGCAGCTAGTCTAGCTCAAAAACCCTTCAAAACCATGATCAAGGCTGGTGTGGTCTGTTTTGAACCATCCTGCAGTTACAGACGCAGAATCCAGGGGCAATCACCAACACATTGATGTCGACAGTGTGACCGATGCCCTGGAATAGCTCCAACATCTGGGTGAACTTTGCTAGAACAATGAGCCAAACAACTCTGTAATTCATCATAGTTAGTACCACAGCCATTTCAGATATGTTTAGTAGATATCCCTTGGCCTAATAGTAGCATTGTCACTGTATCACAAGAGGGATAAAACAGTACGAATGTAAAACTTCTTGTACTGATATTTTCCTTTGTATTTGGTTTCTTGTTCCCTATCTGCTAAAGGACCATGATCTGTGGAGACAAAAGCATACCCTCGCCCCCAAGTTATCAGTGGATATTGCCCTTCCCAATGAAGCATTTGTGGTGATTTTACCCAAACCTTTGGTTGATGAGTCCCTATGGGATTAGGCAACATTTGGCTGTGTGACAGGATATGTCTGGTAATGGCTACGGTCTCATTTCCCTCTCCAATCGTCAAGAAGTTTAATACATAAATTGCTTTATATAGTCGTGCCTGTGGCGATTCTCCCTTCATTCCTCCTTTTTGCTTTTCTAATAACATTTTTATTGTTTGGTGACATCATTCAACAATGACTTGTCCTTCTGGCGACTGTGGGATCCCTGTCTTGTGTTCTATCCCCCAGGTGTTTAGAAATGTTTGAATTATCTTACTATTATAGGCAGGGCCATTGTCTGTTTTGATTTGTTTTGGAACACCTAGAGCTGCAAAGGCACCGCGCCAATGACAAATAACAACACGGGCCTTTTTACCTGTTTCTGCTGTGGCCCAAACCATGTGTGAAAATGTATCAATGGAAAAGTGGGCATACCTTTGTTTCCCAAACTCAGGGATGTGAGTGACATCACTCTGCCATAGTTGTAAGGCACTGGTGCCACGAGGGTTTACTCCAGTATGTGGGTGTGTTGCAAATGGTTGACAGTCGGCATGTTTGTACTATTGTACGTGCTTCTGACCAGGAGAGAGAAAACTGTTTTCTGAGTGATCTTGCTGATTAGTAGTAAAAAGTATGTGTTAATCTAGCCTGTTCTAACTGATTTGGTAGAGGGTTTGCTACTATAGGAGCTGCTAACCTATCACCTCTTCGATTTCCCTCTATAATAAATCCAGGCAAATCTGTACGGCTATGAATATGCAGAACATAGTAAGGTGTCATGCATTCATCCAATAGCATTTTTAACATTTTTAAATAACGGAATAAAGTAGGACTGGCAACTTCCTTCAGCCATGAATTTTAGATTCTAGTAACAACTCCAGCAACATAATTTGAATCAGTGATGAGGTTCAATGATAGGTGACAGTGTTGAAATGTAAACACTATTGCAGCTAGTTCTACAATTTGTGCTGATCCCTGAAATTTTTGTTCTTCATGATGGCATTCATTATTCTCAAACCAAACTGTGATTGCTTTACCTGTTTTACCTGAACCGTCTATAAAATAAGTCGGAACCTTTTACAAGGTAATGTTGACATTTTTAAACTGATTTTATCTCTATTTTTGCTGTAAGGGAGAAGAGCTTATGTGGTGGATGATGTGGAGTAACTTTTCCACCAATATTTGTTATTGCTATTTGTAGTTCTGTGTTATTCTGAAAAGCCCATTGAAAATACATCTTGGTTAAGGAGAGAGAGATAGTATCTGGCTCATGTCCTGTTAATTCTATCGTTCTCTGCCAGCCATGACACACTATATGTGTTATCTGTTCACAAATAGTAACTATGGTTTTGGAGAATTGGTATGGTAAAAAGATCCATTCTAGGATATATAGTGGATCCTTTTCCCTTGAATCCCATTGACCGATTAATCCTTTGAGGGACCTAGGCCCTTGGATAACATACAGAGTAACTAGTAGCTGGTAATCTATCATTGCAGCTTGTCGAACTGTTAGAGCTCTGTTATCTTGTTCAATAGCATACTCAGCCTCCATAGCTAACTGTCGAGGCAAGTTGAGGGCAGATTCTCCCTTCAATAGCTCAAGTAGAGGTCGAAGGGTATCATTGTCTATACCTAAAGCATTTGTACTCAATTTATAGTGCCAGTTAATTTCTGTACATCGTTTAGGGTGTTAACTTTGACATTAATCTTTAGAAGTTGAGGCACTACAGTTTTCTGGAGGATTTTCCATCCCAAATATTTCCATGGGGGTTGCTGTTGTACCTTTTCAGGAGCAATAACTAACCCATGCTTTTCAAGGCAAGATTTAATGCTGGAGGTAATTTCTGTAAGTTTCTGTGGTTCCTGACGGGCTAACAATATGTCATCCATATAATGATAGCAAATAGCTGTTGGATATGTCTCTCTTACTTCTGATAATGACTTAGCCACATATAACTGACATATTGTTGGACTGGTTTTCATACCCTGTGGTAATACATTCCAATGATAATGCTCTGTTATTCCCTGATGGTTAACAGAGGGAATAGAAAAAGCAAACCTTGGAGCATCTTCAGGATGCAGGGGAATAGTGAAAAAACAATCTTTGGGATCCATAATGACAATGTTCCAATTCTTTGGTGTCATGGTTGGGGAAGGCAAACTTGGCTGTGTGGCTCCCATGTCCTCCCTGACATTGTTAATTGTGCAGAGGTCATGTAAAAGACGCCATTCCCGTTTTTTTCCTAATTACAAATACTGGCGTATTCCAGGGACTTATGGTTGGAACCAAGTATCCCAACTTCAATTGTTCTGTTACCAATTCTGTTAAGGTGTGTTTTTTTTTGGTTTTTTTTTTTTTTTTCCAAATATAGGGGCCATTGATCAACCCACACTGGTTTTTCTGTCAGCCATTTTAGTCTCATTGGAACATTCTCATCAATGACCCCAGTTAAAAAGGCGGTGTTTCTATCGAAACTCCCCACATGCTTAAGACATCCCTTCCCAAAAGGTCAAAAGGACAGTTCACTATATATGGGTGGAGGTTCACAGTACGCCCTTCAGGATCTATTATCTGGATAACTGATGCACTTTGACATGATGTTAATATTCCTCCTATTCCTGTTAGGTCCACTGCTGATTAAATTGTCTCCCAACTTAATGGCCAAAAGGAGGCACTGATGTCTGTCACATCTGCTCCGGTGTCCAGGAGGCCTGGAAGTTTGATAGGGTTTATGCTGGGGGTTTCACACTTCACATTTGATGGTTGAATGCTGTTTTGTTAATGAATGGGTCCAAAAAATGTGTGGCTTACCAGTAGCCCCAAATCCACCAGTTCCTCTGAGCATGTTTTCCTCCGAGGGAGCATTTACTGTATGTGCATGGAATAAGATAAGTTGGCATATACGTTCTCCCACGGGGACTGTTATGGTGGGGGGAGGGCCCAGGTAATTTCTTGAAATTGTCCTTCAAAGTTGGCATCAATTACTCCAGGCAAACGAAAAGTCCCTGTTAGGTGACATTAGAGCAGCCCAGTAATAAAGCACGAAGTCCATTATCCAATGGACCTTTCAGTGCAAGTGGCACCTTTTGCACTTTGGTGTCTGCTACGTTTAATTCTGCTGCTGTGGGGAAATCCACTTCGGCACTTCTGGGGGTAAAGGAGTGGAGACGTGCCAGAACCACCTCGTTGGCAAATTGGGATTGGGTGGGGAGGAGACTTCTTGTATATATGCATGGCTCCACGACGCATTCCACCTCCCATTTCCCAAAACTGGAATTTGTTCCCTTTGATGTTGCACTTTGGTAGTGCCTAAAACAGTGACGCCCCTTTTTTGCAGCGTGGACAAGAGCTCAGATCGCCATCTTGGCTCACCTGGGGGAGGTAATGCTTAAAGTGGCTGGATTTGGCACACTTAAAACACAGCCGCTGTGTGGTTTGCAGAGCTGCGATCTGCAAACGATCTATAAATGGCATATATGGCTCATTTTTCCCCTGTCTGATACCCGTGAACGCCTTTTCTGATTTTTCCTATGTCTGGCACTTTAAGCATTGCCTTAATTGCTAGTTCTACCAACTGGTATAATATTTCCGGGGCCAGCTGAGCCTGTAGCTATGGCATGTTAACAGGAGGACCCCTATTAATTGCGGGATTCCAACTCCCAAAAGAGGGTCCCCCTGATTCTGGCTGAGATTTTCAATCGCTGCTAGATCTCATTGCCCATGCCAATATGATAAAAGTATTGCTTTATGGGTGGGGGTGAGCAGCAATTCAGCAAGGGCTTTGATATCAAATGGAGTCATAAGCTCGTTCTGTAATACAGTTTGCAAAAGGCTCCTAGCATAAGGCGAGGCTAGCCTGTACTGTATAACAGTCCTCAATTCTTTAACCATTTCCCATCTTACTGGTTCCCAATCATTTTGTCCATTATTTTGCATTATTACAGGAAAAGCTATATCGAGATGCTCCCCGTCCACTTCAGCATCTTTTTGCAATTTTTGCCAGCATTTATGAGGGTCGTAATCTTCTCCACCCCAAACGGCTATGGGGAGTACCTAGTGTGTGTGGGGGGGTGTTGCGGTAAGGAGGGTGGCAGTGGGAAGAGTTGCGGTGGAGTGGGGCATTGTCGGAAGGGTTGCAGTGGGGCGGCGCTGTCGAGGGGGCCATGGGGGGTGGGGTTGGTGCCATGTCCACTGGTAATGATGCAGATGAGACCACCAGCTCTGGCATGGCAGTGGCAGCCATTTTGTTTCGATGATTAATGACTGCACCCCATGATAGACTCTGCAGCTTGATAAAGAGTCTCATAGAGTAAGCGTCATGTTTTTAACAGTGGAAAAACAATCTCATCCCCCCTGAACGCAGCTTCCCAAAGAGCCTCTTTAGCCGAGTCCCACTGCTCCAGCTGGAGTGCTGTCTGAGAACTGAAAGTGAATCCCCACCCCTTAAGCCACGCAAGCAGGGCGTGAATTGCCTTTCCACTATACGTAGTGCCCTCTTGCTTTATACGTACTTTAGCAAAGAAACAACAGTCTCCTCTTCTACAGATATCTGTAATTCCACCGTCCTGACCACTCACCTTTTTCAAAGGTGCATGTACTCCCGGGAGTACAGTTCTCTGATCCGGTGTTTTAATTCGTTCTGTCAGCTTCTCCACTGGGGCTCTTCATCCGCCTTGTAAGTCCCTGTTCAGGGAGACATAGGCACGAACCCTATTTCCAGTTAGGAAACAAAATCCTTTATAATCTGAAGGTCCAGGGTTGATATAGACTCTACAAAGTACCCGCATGTATGAGTGGTTAATACAATTGGTTCGCTATCACCACCTACGTGGGTATCTTCACTTCTTCATTGGTTGTCTTGCTTCTCACTGTTGTCTCCTCATTGGATACTGGTTCCTTGCTTCTTTCTTTCTTCTTATCTTGCCTACCTCTCCCTGTAATACTCCCAAAAGTTTCCCAGTAACATTCCTCTGCTATCTCAAAGCTTTCCCAGCAGCTAGTCTAGCTCAAAAATCCTTTACGAAGTTTACACCCGCAACTATTGGTGTAAATTTCTCTCATTTCGATTTAAAGGTATATGACACCAGAAATTCAGAGCGCATGCTCGGAGAGGGGTGGTCCTATTTTGGAGGGGGGGGTCGCATTTTAGATGGGTATGTATTTTAGCAAAGTTCACAATGAGGATGGTATTCTGTCAAAAGATGGCAGGCCGCTGTCTCAGGGTGGCAAGTATGCAGTTTATCAGTTTCTTGCACCATCTCGTTCCCATCTTTTTGCTGAAGTTAGGACAAAGAGTAACTGCAAGATCTCCACTTCACCCTACTCTCCGTCTGTTACGGGAAATGCTGTGAAGTGCACATTCCTGGCATACTGAGAGGTCCTGAAAGTCCGTTTCTCTCTTATGTGTGGACAATGCTGCATTTTGAATATAAATTTAATTACTAATTACATTTCCTAATTATTCCACATAATCTACACCATGACTATAGTCACTCAAGCTTCACAACATTTAAGAGGAACTTGATATGTCCCATATACTTTTTGAATGAGGATTGGTAAGCACATATACATTCTGTGGGGATACTATATTGGTCAAGTGTTTTAACATAATCCAAAGTCTAATATACAAAGCGATTGTCAAAGCAAAACCTAATATAGTGAGTATTATCAAAATCACAACAGGGTGAAGCATCCTATTAAAGATGCCTGTGGCAGTTGGTGACCATCCAAAGAGAATGTCCCACCATTTATGTTCTCCGGCTTTCTGGATTCTTTCTAACACCTGATGGACTTCTGTATCATGGTAAACAGTGATCAGAGTTCTTTGTCCTCTCTCCTTGGACTGGGTCAGCAACTGCTTCAAGTCTTCATGGTGTAGCAGCTTCCTCACTAAGGTGAGATTTACTGTCATTGAGTAGTGTATATTTTGATTGCAACAATTGCTGAAAGTGACAGGAGCTGAATAATAAAAATCACATCCAATGAAGTTAGCAAAATTGCAAATACAAATGTTTGAGTGATTAGTGATATCCATAGCAACATTATATATTAGTATGGAGTTACAAAGAGTTCTCATACAAACACATCCTTTGCAATATATACCAGCACAGTTTCTGGATTTCCATTGAAATGAATTTCAAAAAGACAAACATTTTGTTCAGTGTCAAAACAAATGTCTTGTGCTTTTATGGTATTACTTTCACAAATGAATCCTTGTTGGTTTCATGTGATGCATACGTCAACATCAACAGTTTGCCATTTATTGCTATATTGTGCTCATACTCTATGTTCAATTGGATAGAGTACGGTCCCATGGTGATTCAATCCCAGTGGCATGTTCTGAAGCATTGCATATCATTAGGACAAAAGCAGTGACTTTACTCTCAATGGGATCATAAATAAAATTAACCAGGTGCCATCAAGACTGGAATTTCTTTTCAAATTCAATTGCATTATCCCAGACCACTTTCTGAATCTCAGTGGCTAAGGTACTTGCTTCACCTTCCCTTATAATTATGGCTGTCATTGATTGTATCCATAACGGCTTGGATACAGCTGAGAGCCAGAGAAACGTTGTTTTGGGCAACATCAAGTGTATCTATAATTAGCTGGTGGTCTTTTTCACTCATTTCTTCCCATTGAGGTAATATACTTGATAAAAACCACTGGTGATCTCCCAAGGCCAAAAGAGAGAACTGTGGGAATGTACCTAGAAGAAAGTGGACATGTGAGCAGTCCAGACAACTATTTGACATTTGCAAAGTAGTTAGCTGAAGGCTTTAAGGCCTTGCTTGGAGGTTACTAGAGATTGTGTATGTGCAGAATGTTTTGAGAAAGCTGGCACAGGTAATTGCAAAGAAGGATGCGCAGGGAGGAACTGATAACTACGACCTTGGAACCATCTGCTGTTATTACTACAATCTTGGACTCACATACTGTAATAGCTAACCAATCAATAAGCTGTTACTAAAATTTCACTAAGAAATATTAACCAATTATATACTGCTGAATGTTCTCTTTCTCAAGAGGCACTCTATTAAAAGCTGTACTAATGTTACAATAAACTGTCAGCACTTGATTGTATTAATCAGTGTATGTGCTGTCCATTGATCCCTCGCAACAGAGAACCACAAAGGGTATTTCAATTTAGTTATGAGTTATTGTGGCTAGTTTGTTGGCTAGGGTTTCTGCATCTATGCTATTTTAAGACTCCTAGCCCCATTCCTAAGATGCCGGTTACATCTCTCTTTGATTGTCTCAGGAAGGTGAGAGTTTGCCCATTTAATCATGCTGACCATCCTGCATATGATGTATCCAGGAATGGTGAGCATGTGGGTTAAATTGTAGAGATGTTGATTTGCATTTATAGTTCCACATTTTTGAGAGAGTATGATGGGTTATTTTTGATGACATAAGGCCCAATGTTGTACATATAAGTAGTTCTGCATCTGGCACAGAAGTAGCTGCCATGATATTGATTTTGAATTTAAAGGACAGCCCTATGTTGTCTTGTGCCCAGAGACAGTCACTGGTTGGCTCAAAGTAAAGTTGAACCAACAATTCCATTTCTCCATAATACAGACTTTCATTTCCCTTTCCTTTTTGGTCATGGAGATCTGACTTATTCGTTTGTGGGTGGATCTATTGATAACTCTATATCCTGCTTTTATTTCTTGTCCCATGTATCATCACTGCTGACAGTTTTAAGTTTCTGGTAGAATCTAATTCTACATTCCCCGTGTTTAACCCCATGCTCCCAGTGTATGTTATCTGAGTCTCAGACCAGGGATACTGTAGGTCTGTAGAAACATAATGTTGATTCAGTTCTGTGGTTTACCATTTTTTTAAATTTTAGGTTGGCAAATAATCATGAATGCAAAGAATACTATTATTATTATGGCTAAGATGAGTGACAGGATTTCTTTAGATGCACTCACCTCCAGTGTAGGTCAGTCCGTCTGCCCATGTGCAGTTCACCTAGAATTTCTGTGAACATGAAAGAGAAAATATGCTCAGCTTTTTGACCAATAGGGTTAAAAGGAAGGTGAAAATCCACCAGCTGTTAATCCGGTGTACCTTTCCTGAACAGTCTTTGGTTTCTCATGCATGGGAATTTTTAGGAGTAATTAGTACCATAGGTACTGCTCCAATCTAAGGCATTTTTACCAGCACCGGCTGTCCTCACAAGAGAGGAATCATGAAAAACACATCCTTAACATCTAAGGCAGCCATCCAAGAGTGGGCAGCTCCTTGTATCATTGTCACAATTTTGGCAGTATTTGGGACTGCTGCAGTTAGAGGTGCAGTATTGGCATTTAACTGTCGATAATCTATTGTGAAACACCATTGTCCGGTGGGCTTTACAGGCCACACTGGGGAATTATAAGGTAAGTGAATTCGTTTAATGATACCCCTCTTTTCCAATTCCATTACCACCCTGTTAACCCCTGTAAGTGTTGCTGCAGGCAACGGGTATTGCCAAACATTGGTAATTTTAGGCAGAGGTAAGAGTCTAGATGTCTGTAACTGACTTAATCTCATTGTCAATGCAGATTTTCACCTGATTTATCCAGTAACAAATCATTACAATGGTAAAACATATACAGATTTATATTAGTAGTATGTATACTACAGGGTGCAGTAGCATATTGAAAATGCCAGTGACAGTGAAGCACCAGCCAAAGAAAATTCTTACCAGTGGAGTACTCTCACCCTCTTAATTTGTTCCATTGTGTGCTTTTTATAGCACTGTCATTATATCAAATTTCTATGCTCCAACATCTCTATTATAAGTGACAAATCCATACAATACAAGGTGTAGTTTCTTATTAGCAACTGGCTAGGAAGTGCAGGTGGTTTTATACACAAAATCAGTCTCTGTTAAAAGCTACTTTGCAAGCACACATGTTCAAGCTGTTACTTTTCAGTTGCCCCAAGTGATGTTTTGTAATCATTCATTTTTCTCTTCCTGTATCTTATTCTAATTTGGGGTATTCACAGCCAGCTCTCATAGCTGAGGCATCAGGTTCTTCCACTCGTCTGTCCAGCTCATGGCAAAGCTTGACAAACTTTGTAGGCAGCCGCCATGGACCTGTAGGTAGGAAGACACAAATGTGCCCCCTCCCTCAGGTTATCAGTTCTTGAGAAGTAAGACAGGTTAAAGTGATTCCTTAAAGCAGAGGAATTCCGATAAAAAGGAATGTGAAGCAGTTGCAAAAGCAAAATGCACAGTGTTAACAGTCAAGAGTTTACTATGTCATTAACCATTTTTTCTTTCTCTGCCACCCTGATACTGCTTGGGTGGCAGTTGGTAAAGCTTGTGGTTCACTACCCCTCTTGTTTTTTCAGTTAGCAATTGGTGTTTCAAGTCTTAGATTCACCCCCAGGTTACCTTAAACACACTAAGCAAGACTCCTCCCCTGTGCCCAGTGTGTTGCAGGTTTCTTTAGGCTTTGTTTGTGGTGTCTCTACAAACTGCTCCAATACATTAGTAGATCGAGGCCTGCTCATCAGCAGCTACAGCTGCCAGCCTGCCCAGCAGCTGCCATAAATACCTGCCAGCAACACCACTTGTGTATTAACCCTTTCTTGCCTGAAATGTTAATTTGTTGCCCATTAAAAACTTCCACGTGAACCTGACAGTTAGTAAATACACAGAACACCGTCTGCCCTCAAGATACACACACATGCATAGGATCCCATAAACACACTCCATACAAATACAATATTTAAAACACAAAATCCAGACAATCATTACTCCCTCTACACTGCCTCATGTACAGAACGCAGCACCATGGCCCTGTGAAGACAAGCAGGAAACCAGTTCCAAGCAGCATCATTGCAGTGCAGGGTGGCAGGCTCAGTCTCAGCAGGTGCCCCCGCAGAGGCTCTGCCTCCCCCACATTGCATGAGGCTTGGGCTTTTTTTATACTGAAAAAAAAATGCACACTCATTCTGACACAGGTGGCCAGCCTACATAGGAAGAAGGAGCCAGTAGTATCTATAAAGGTCTGCAAGGGTTGTTGGAAACATGAACATACTTATATTTAACAAACCTCTAGTGCATAAATATTACAGAGAAAATATATAAACTTACTTACAGAAGGGATTTTGAATCTATGGTCTCTTGCTATTTGCTTAACAACTGTTGATAAGATGAGACACCTCCCAACTGCAGGTCTCGATCTGACGCATACGCAACCAGGAAAGCATGCAGTACATCTGCATCCCCCAATCATCTTGCTTCTCCCTTTAAAGCTGCCCATTCATCATGAGGATATGGGGAATATAAATTAGGCTCCATTTTAGTGCCACCTACATTGCTGTCACTTCTTGCTTTTCTACCTTGGAGTCCCATATAGCGCTGTCCCTCTGGTGCTGTCTCCTGGCTGTCCTTCTGCCCTGTAACTGACTGGATCATGAATGTTTGGCCTCTGCTCCTACCAAGAAAGAGAAGGGACTTAAAGATGCTGCTGGACCTGTTCTAGAGACAGGAAACTTTGCAACAGTGCTGCCTACATTGCTCTCTCTCCTTGCTTTCTGTCCTAGGTGTCCATTTAATTTCAACATGCCCAGCGCTCTACCTTGGCAGTCCTGTATGTGAGTAGAGCATGAATGTTTGGCCTCAGCTCTTATAGAGAAAGAGCCAAGAGTTGAAGATGGTGATGAACCTATTCTGCAGCCAGGAATCTTTGCAACAGTGACACCTGCATTGTTGTCTCACCTTGCTTTCCACCTACAGATGTCCTGCAGCCCTGTATCTAAGTAGTACAAGAATGTTTGGCCTCTGCTCCTACAGAGAAAGAACCACGACTTAAAGATGTTGCTGGACCTCTTCTACAGATGGGAAACTTTGAAACAGTGCCCCATATATTGCTGTCTCTTCTTGCTTTTCTACCTTACAGTCCTGCAGACCTGTGCCTGAGTGGAGCAGTAATGTTTGGCTTCTGATCCTACTGAAAAAAATCCAGGTCTTAAAGATGCTGCTGGACCTGTTCTACAGACAGGAAAACTTGCAACATTGCCACCTAAATTACTGTCACTTCTTGCTTTCCTAATTTACAGTCCCTTGGAATGGTGCCCCTCTGGTGCCATCTCCTGGCAGTCCTTCAGCCCTGCACTTCTCTGGAGCACGAATGTTTGGCCTCTGCTCCCGCAGATAAAGAGCTAGGAATTAAGGATGCTACTGCACCTGTTCTACAAACAGGGTCCTTTGAAACAGTGCCACCTGCATTGCTGTCTCTCCTTTCTTTCCACCTTCAGGGTCCCCTGGAATGCCACCCCCGTGATGCCATCTCCTGACCGTCCTGCAGCCCTGTATCTGAGTAGTGCACAAATGTTTGTGCTTTTATCTTACAGAGAATGACCCAGATCTTTAAGATGCTGCTGGGCCTATTCTACAGACAGGTAACTTTGCAACGGTGCCACCTAAATTGCTGTCTCTCCTTGCTTTCGCTCCTAGGGAACATTTGATGCCAACAACCCAAGCTCTCAACCTTGGCCATCCTGTATGCGAGTAGAGCATGTAAATTTGGCCTCTGCTCTTACAGAGAAAGAGCCAGGAGTTAAAGATGGTGCTGGAGCTCGTCTGCAGGCAGGAATCTTTGAAACACTGCCACCTAAATTGCTATCTCTCCTTTCTTTCCACCTATAGGATCTCTTGGAATGCCACCCTTCTGGTGCCATCTCTTGGCCGTTCTGCAGCCCTGTATCTGTGTGGTACAGGAATGTTTGGCCTCTGCTTCTACTGAGAAAGAGCAAGGACTTAAAGACGCAGCTGGATGTGTTCTACACTCAGGAATCTTTGCAAGAGTGCCGCCTGCATTGCTGTCTCCCCTTGCTTTCCACCTACAGAATCCCTTGAAGTGCCGCCCCTTTGGTGCCATCTCCTGGCCATCCTGCAGACCTATACCTGACTGAAGCAAGAATGTTTGGCTCTGCTCCTGAAGAGAAAGAGCCAGGACTTGAAAATGCCACTGAACATGTTCTACAGACAGGTAAATTTGCAACAGTGACACCTAAATAGCTGTCTCTCCTTGCTTTCCCCCTAGTGATTTATTTGTGTCCAACATCCCCCGCCCTCTACGTTTGCAGCTTTGTATGTGAGTAGAGTATGAATGTTTGGCATCTGCTTTTGCAGAGAAAGAACCAGGAGTTGAAGATGCTGATGGACCTCTTCGGCAGCCAGGATTAGTTGTAACAGTGTCACCTGCATTGCTGTCTCTCCTTGCTTTCCACCAACAGAGTCAATTGGAGTGCCACCCCTCTGACACCATCTCCTGGCCATTCTGCAGCCATGTATCTCAGAAGTGCATGAATGTTTGGCCTCTGCTCCTACAGAGAAAGTGCCTGGCCTTAAAAATGCTGCTGGACCTGTTCTACAGAGAGGAGGCATTGTAACAATGCCACCTAAATCGCTGCCTCTTCGTACTTTCCAACCTAGGGGTCAATTTGAGTCTAACATCCCCAGTAATCTACCTTGGCTGTACTGTATGTGAGTAGAGCATGGCCTCTGATCTTACAGGGAAAGAGGCAGGAGTTCAATACGGTGCAGGACCTCTTATGCAGCCAGGAATCTTTGCAACACTGCCGCATGCATTGCTGTCTCTCATGCTTTCCACTGACAGAGTCCCTTGGAGTGCTGCCCCTCTGGTACCATATCCTGGCCATCCTACAACCCTGCACCTGAAAAGAGCTTCAATGTTTGGCCTCCGCTTTTACAGAGATAGAACCAGGAGATGTAGATGTTGCTGGACCTCTTCTGCAGCCAGGAATCTTTGCAACAGTGCCACCTGCATTGCTGTCTCTACTTGCTTTCCTATCTTAGAGTCCCTTGGATTGCTGCCCCTCTGCTGCCATCCCCTTGCTGTCCTACAGGCCTGTATCTGTCTGGAGCATGAATGTTTGGCCTCTGCATTTGCAGAGAAAGAGATAGGAGTTGAAGATGATGCTGGATCTCTTTTGCAGTCAGGAATATTTGCAACAGTGCTACCTGCATTGATGTCTTTCCTTGCTTTCCACATAAAGAGTCCCTCGGAGTGCCACCCCTCTGATGCTATCTCCTGGCCATCCTGTAGCCCTGTACCTGAGTGGACTGCAAATGTCTGGCCTCTGCTTGTACATAGAAAGAGCCAGGACTTAAATATGCTGCTAAACCCGTCCTACAGATAGAAAAATTTACAGCAATGCCACCTAAATTGTGGTCGCTTCCTGCTTTCGTACCATAGTGTCCCTTGGACTGCTGCCCCTCTGGTGACATCTCCTGGACGTCTTGCAGCCCTGCACCTGACTGGAGCACAAATGTTCGGCCTCTTCTCCTACAGATAAAGAGCCAGCACTTAGTGATGCTGTGGACTTGTTCTACAGACAGGTAACTTGGCAACAGTGCCACCTAAATTGCAATCTCTCTTTGCTTTCCATCTACAGAGTCCCTTGAATTGCTGCCTCTCTGATGCTGTCTCCTGGCCGTCCTGCACCCCTGCAGCTGACAGGAGTACAAATGTTTTGCCTCTGCTTCTACAGAGAAAGAGCCAGGAACTAAAGATGCTGCTGGACCTGTTCTACAGACAGGAAACATTGCAAAAATGCCACCTAAATTGCTATCTCACCTTGCTTTCCCTACTTGGGGTCCATTTGAATGCACCATCCCCAGCATTCTATCTTGTCCATCCTGCATGCCAGTACAGCATGAATCTTTGTCCTGTGCTTTTAAAGAGAAAGAACCAGAAGCTGAAGGTGGTGCTGGACCTCTTCTGCAACCAACAATCTTTGCAACAGTGCCACCTACATTGCTGTCAATCTTCCCTTTCCACCTACATAGAACCTTGGAGTGCTACCCCCCTGATTCCATCTCCTGGCCATCCTGCAGCCATGCACCTGACTGGAGCACAAATGTTTGGCCTCTGCTTTTACAGAGAAAGAGCCAGGACTTAAAGATGCTGCTCGACCTGCTCTACAGAAAGGAACTTTTGGAAAAGTGCCACCTGCATTGCTGTCTTTCCTTGCCTTTCACCTAGAGAGTCCCATGGGTTTCAGCACCTCTGGTGCCATCTCCTGGGCATCTTGCAGCCCTGCACCTGAAAGGAGCACGAATGTTTACCCTCTGATACTACAGAGAAATAGCCAGGACTTAAAGATGCCACTGAACCTGTTCTAAAGAGAGGAAACTTTGCAAAGCTGCTGCCTAAATTGCTGTCTCTAGTTGCTTTTCTGCCTTAGAATCCCATGGAGTGCCGCCCCACTGCTGCCATCTCCTGGCTGTCCTGCAGCCCTGTACTTGAGTGGAGAATGAATGTTTGGCCTCTGCTCTTGCAGAGAAAGAGCCAGGCCTCAATGATACTGCTAGAGTGTTCTACAGACAGGTAGCTTTGCAACAGTGCCACCTAAATTGCTGTATCCCCTTGCTTTCCCTCCTAGGGGACCACTTGTGCCTAACCTAACCAGTGCACTACATTGGCTGTACTGTATGTGAGTAGAGCAGGAATGTTTGGTCTCTGCATTTACAGAGGAAGAGCCAGGACTTGAAGGTGCTGCGGGTCCTCTTCTGCAGCCAGGATTCTTTGAAACAGTGCCACCTGCACATCTCTCCTTACCTTCCACCTACAGAACCCCTTGGATTGCCGATTGTCTAGCGCCATCTCCTGGTTGTCCTGTAGCCCTTTATCTGAGTATAACACTAATGTTCGCCCTCAGGCTCTACAAAGAAAGTGAAAGGACTTAGAGATGCTGCTGAACCTATTCTACCAACATTACACCCTACAACTGTGCCTCCTAAGCTGCTGTCTCTTCTAGCTTTCCTACCTTAGAGTCCATGGAGTGCCACCTCCTATCTGTCCTTTATCCCTGTTCCTGACTGGAGGATGAATGTTGGGCCTCTCCTCCTAAAGAGCACAGATGAAGTGCCAGTATTTCAAGGTGCTGCTTGGCTTCTTCTGCTGACAAAAAGCTTTGAAATGCTGCCACCTGCATTACTCTGTCTCCTTTTTTCTTTCCCTCCTGAAAGTCCATTGGAATCCAACATCTCCAGCGCCTTAGATCATTTATGCTCCAATCAAGAAGAACGGGAATATCTTGACTCTGCTCTCACAGGTGAAGAGCCAGGAGTTCATGATGCTGTTTAGCCTATTCTGCAGAGAGTAATCTTTGCGACGATACCATCTGCATTGCTCTGTCGCCTCCTCTCTTTCCTGAAAGTCCATTTGAATCCAAGTGCTCCAGACTGGAGCTCAGCTAGCCTGCAGCTGAGTAGAGCATGAACGTTTAGACTCTGCTCTCACAAATGAACAGCCAGGAGTTGAAGATACTGTTTGGCCTCTTCTGCAGACAGTAAGCTTTACAACGCTGCCACCTGTACTTATCTGTCTCCTTCTTTCTTTCCTGAAAATCAATTTGAATCCAAACACTCCAGGCAGGAGCTTGGCTAGCCTGCGGATGAGTTGAGCATGAACATTTGGACTCTGTTCTCACACATAAACAGCCAGGAGTTCAAGATGCTACTCAACCTCTTCAGCAGATTGAAAGTTTTGCAGCAGTGTCATCTGTATTGCTGCTGTCTCCTTACTTCTCCCTGGAAGTCCATTGGAATCCAAGCTCTCCGAACCCTGAGCTCGGCTATCATGCAGCCGAGTTGAGCACAAAAGTTTGGACTCCCCTCTCACACATGAAGAGCAACAGTTCAAGATGATGCTTGGCCTCTTTGGCAGACTGGAAGCTCTACAACGGTGCCACCTGCATTGTTCTGACTCATTCTTTCTTTCCTGAAAGTCCATTGCAATCCAGGTACTCCGGCCATGAGCTCGGCTTTCGTGCAACTGAGTCAAGCATGAAATTTTTAACTTGGTTCTCACAAATGAAAAGCCAGAAGTTCAAGATGTTGCTTGGCCTCTTTGACCGACTGGAAGCTTTGCAACGGTGCCATCTGCATTTTTCTGCCTCCTTTTATCTCTCATGAAAGACCATTTGAACTCAAGATCTGCAGACCAGAGCTTGGATATTGTGTGGCAGAGTAGACCATGAACATTTGAATTCTATTCTCACAGATGAAGAGCAGGAGTTCAAGATACTGCTAGGCATCTTCGGCATACTAGAAGTTTTCCAATGGCACCACCTTCATTGCTCTGTCTCCTTCTTTCTTTCATGAAAGTCCATTGGAATCCAAGCTGCCCGTCCCTGAGATCGGCTATTGTGAGACCGAGTCGAGCATGAACTTTTGTACTCTGGTCTCACAGATGAAAAGCCAGGAGTTAAAGATGCTGCTCGGCCTCCTCGGCATACTGGAAT
Organism: Forpus xanthops; assembly: GCA_032466535.1. Taxonomy (NCBI): domain Eukaryota; kingdom Metazoa; phylum Chordata; class Aves; order Psittaciformes; family Psittacidae; genus Forpus; species Forpus xanthops. Next base: position 19,784 of record JASSUY010037127.1, read on the forward strand.
CCTTCCCCATATGTCACCTGCCTTGCTCTATCTCCTTTCTTTCATGAAAGTCCACTGGAAACCAACTGCCTAAGGGCAGAACTCAGCTTACATGCGACCGAGATGAGCACAAATGTTTGGACTCTGTTCTCACACATGAAGAGCCAGGACTTCAAGATGCCGTTCGGCCTCATTGGCATACTGGAAAATCTGTTACGGGGTCACCTACTTTGCTCTGTCTCCTGCATTCATTCATGGAAGCCCACTGAAATCCAAGCGCTCCAGGCTGGAGCTTGGCTATTGCACAGCCGAGTCAAACACGAACATTTGGACTCTGCTCTCACACATGAGGAGTCAGGACTTCAATATGCTGCTTGATTTCTGGAAGCTTTGCAATGACACTGCCTTCATTGCTCTGTCTCCTTTTATCTTTCCTGAAAGTCCATTGGAAACCAACTACCCAAGGCTGGAACTCCGCTAAGCAGTGGCTGAGTCAGCATGAATGTTTGGACTCTGCTCTCACACATGAAGACCCAGGACTCGAAGATGCTGCTTGGCCTCTTTGGAAGACAGGACCCTTTACAATATCACCACCTGCAATGTTTTGCCTTCTTTTTTTCCTGTGAGTTCAAAGGAATCCAAGCTATCCAGCCCGGAGTTTGGCTATTTTGCGGCTGAGTCCAGCACAAACATTTGGACTCTGCTCTCACGAATGAAGAGCAAGGACTGCAAATGCTGCTTGGCCTCTTCGGCAGACAGTAAGTTTAGCGATGCTAAAAATTTTATTGCTCTCTGTCTTCTTTTTTACCTGGAAGTTTTGGGATCTAACAGCCCACGGACGAAGGTTGGCTAGCCTCCGACTGAGATGAGCATGATCTTTGGGACTCTGCTCTCACACATGAAGAGAGACGAGTTCAAGATTCTGCTTAGAGTTTGTGGCTGACTGGAAGCTTTGCAACGGCGCCACCTTCATGGCTCTGTCTCCTTCTTTCTTTCATGAAAGTCTATTGGAATCCAAGCTGGCCGTCCCTGAGGTCGGCTATCTTGTGGCAGAGTCGAGCATGAAACTTTGAACTCTGCTCTCACACATGAAGAGCCAGGGGTTCAAAATGCTGATGACCTCTTTGGTGGACTGGAAGCTCTGCAACAAAGCCACCTTCATTGCTCAGTCTCCAACTTTCTTTCCTGAAAGTCCATTTGAAACCATTTTGTCCAGCCCAGAGCTCGGCAATCCTGCAGCCGAGTCGAGCATGAACGTTTGGACTCTGCTCTCACACATGAAGAGCCAGGAGTTGAAGATGCTGCTTGACCACTTTGGCTGACTGGAAGATTTGCAACAATGCCACCGTCCTTGCTCTGTCTCCTCCTTTCTTTCCTGAAAGTCTTGTAATCAAACCGGTCACGACCATCACTCCTCTAGCCTGCGGCCAAGTCGAGCATGAAAGCTTCAACTCTGCAATCACACATGAAGACCCAGGAGTTCAAGATGATGCTTGGTTTCTTTGGCAGACAGGAAGCTTTGCAACGGTGCCACAGACATTGCTCTCTCTGCTTCTTTCTTTCCTGAAAGTCCATGTGAAATCAATCTCTCCAGCCTGGAGCTAGGCTGTCGTGTGGCAAAGTAAAGCAAAAACGTTTGGAGTCTGATCTCACAGATGAAGACCCAGGAACTCAAGGTGCTGCTTGGTTTTGTGGCAGACTGGAAGGTTTGCAACGGTGCCACCTGCATTGCTCTTGCTCCTTCTTTCTTTCCTGAAGTCCTTTTGAATCCATTTTCAGCAGCCCAGAGCTTGGCTATCGTGCAGCCAAACCAAGCATGAACATTTGGACTCTGCTGTCAGAGATGAAGAGTCAAGAGGTCAGGATGCTGTTTGGTTAATGTGGTGGCCTGGAAGCTTTCCAAGAGTGCCACCTGCATTGCTCTCACTCCTTCTTTCTTTGCTGAACGTCCATGTAAATCCATTTTTAGCCACCCGGAGATGGGTTATAGGGGGGCTTCCGAGTCGAGCATGAACGTTTGGACTCTGCTCTAGCAGATGAAGAGCCAGGAAATCTAGGTGCTTCTTAGTCAATGTGAATTACTGGAAGCTTTGCAACAGTGCTGTCTGGATTGCTCTCGCTCCTTCTTTCTTTCCTGAAAGTCCATTTGAATCCATTTCCACCTGACCTAACCTCGTCTCTAGAGTGGCAGCTGAGTCGAGCACAAGCGTTCGGGCTCTGCTTTCAAAGATGAAGAGCCAGGAGCTCAAGGGGCTTCTTGGTCAATGTAGAGGCCTTGAAGTTTTGCAACGATGCCCCCTGCAATTCTCTTACTCCTTCTTTCTTTCCTGAAAGGCCATTTGAATTCAGTTTGTCCCACCAAAGTCTCGGCTCTCAGGTGGCCGAGTTGAGCACGAACTTTTGGACTCTGCTCTCACAGATGAAGAGACAGGAGCTCAAGGTTCTGCTTGACCAATGTGGGGTCCTGGAAGCTTTGCAACAGTGCCTCCTGCATTGCTCTCGTTCCTTCTTTCCTGAATGTCCGTTGCAATTCATTTTCAACTGCCCGGAGCTTGGCTATCATGCGGCCCAGGTGAGCATGGACGTTTGGACTCTGCTCTCACAGATGACTAGCCAGGAGTTAAAGATACTGTTTGTTTTCTTTGGCAGACTGGAAGGTATGAAACACTGGCACCGGCATTGCCCTCGCTCCTTCTTTTTTTCCTGAAAGCCCATATGAATCCTTTCTCAACTTCCCGGAGCTCAGCTCTTGTGTGAACAACTTGAGCATGAACGTTTGGACTCTGCTCTCACAGATGAAGAGCCAGGAGCTCAAGGTGCTGCTTGGTCAATGTGGTGGCCTGGAAGAATTGCAACGGTGACGCCTGCATTTCTCTCATTCCTTCATTCATTACTGAAATTTAATTTCAATACGTTTTCAGCAGCCAGGAGCTCAGCTCATGGGCTGCAAATGTAAGCACAAACGTGTCGTGGTTTGAGGCCCCCCTCAAACAGTTCTGCACACCCCCCCCCTCTTT
>JASSUY010037128.1:19888-36734 GCA_032466535.1 Forpus xanthops
TCCACCTTGTGCCAAAAGCACACAGGGGCTTTTCTGAAAACAGCTTCTGTGCTTTTGTTAAAGAGAGTTACCCAGAACACAAAATCTCCATCTTTGCTCTCCATCAGCTCCCTCCATTTCCCATTAGTTTTGGCAAGGAAACCTCACATAAACAAAGGTTTTTTTTATGAGATTTGAGGCAGCAATCCTGGCAGAAATAACTATGTGTAAAGCTGGTTTTATTCAAGGGGAAAGGAGTCTTGAAAGGTGGCATTTGAGACAAATTTGAGGAAAAGAGAACAAAGAGAACCCTCACTACTCTGCTTCCTTATTTAAACCAACGCCTTGATTCATCTCTGCTCATTACAGGAATATTGGATGAAAATAGATTAATTAAAGAGAGGAGGAGAGAAAAGAAACACAGTAGTCTTTAGGTCTTAAATTCAGTTTAACAGGGAAGACAGTTCCTCACTATCCAAACATAAACCAAGTGCTGCATTAGTTTCAAAGGAAAATACCTGGATTTTTATGACAGTGATTGTGAGCAGTTTTCATCAAGGTAATTTTTTATTAGCAGATTGTTGCAAGAATTTTCCAATCTGACCTACAGTGGATGCCTCGTTAGAGTGAAATGATTCACAAGCGATGCTCAATTCTCTCCACTGAGTAGAACTGGCTTAGTTGTAGGCATCAGCATTTGTTCAGATCTCTCACATTCTTTGTCCTGTTTTGGAAGGCTTTTCCACATCTCTTTCTCCTCTTCATTTCTACCCTAAATTTAATCATATTCAGTCCATATCCGTTAGTTTAAACAGAAACACTCTCATCATTTTGAAAAGGAGGCTCAGGGGAGACCTTATTGCTCTCTACAATTGCCTGAAAGGAGGTTGTAGTGAGGTGGGGTCAGTCTCTTCTCCCAAGTAACAACTGATAGGACAAGAGGATATGGCCTCAAATTGTGCCAGGAGAGACTTAGATTTGATACTAGGAAAAATTTCTTCACTGAAAAGGCTGTCAAGCACAGGAACTGTCTGCTCAGGTCAGTGGTGAAGTCACCATCCCTGGAGGTATTTAAAGACATACAGATGGACTCTCAGAGACATAGCTTAGTGATGGACTTGGCCATGTTCAGTTAACAGTTGGACTTCATGATCTTAAAGGTCTTTTCCGACCCAAATGAGTTTATGATTTTGGGCAGGCAAACAGCTCCAGGCTGCTGCCAGCCTTGGTCAGCTTTGGGGCCGGTCAAGGGGGAAATGTTAGAAAGTGGCAACCATAATGGATAAGTGAGGCTCCTTCTGTGCTACACAAGGAACATCGTCTGGGCAATGTTTTGTTGCCTAGGTTAGGTACTTAGCTCTAAAATAAACCATGAAGTGGTGACTTCATCCACTGTGTCTAAATGGGGGGGAAAAAGTGATGAGCTTCATACTAAAGCCTTAACCTCAGGATATAGGGGTTTAAAACAGTTCTATTTTCTCACTGGGTGCAAACCTGCTTTTCTCTAACAAGCTACCTGTGAATTACCTATGAACCAGCCAAAAAAGCCTATTTCCCACCTGTACCTAAACATGTGCAAGGGAGTCTGGCACCTCTCCGGGAAGAACAGATACCAAGGACAAAATCATTTATAGGGTAGCTCTAGTCAGAGTTGTCTTGGACTCTTGTTTGCAGCTGAGAGATTATACAGTATTGAAACCAAACACAGGCTGGGAAGTAATAGGCCTTGTTAGCAGCAGCAACAGAAGAAAGGGCTTTATTGTTGTTGGGTTGGGGTTTTTTTAAGTGTATTTCGCATGTAGAACTTACTATGGGATTTATTGGGAAACTGCTCAATCCTTCAAATTAAATGCAAGATAAACCAAAACACTGTTCAAATGGAATGAAATAAAACATCACCCATGAAATAGTCTGAATCCAGTTTAGTATTACTTTTATTTCAAAAACAGGTCTAGCATCACTACCCAGCAGGCTGAAGATGTCTGGTATAGCCATAGTAACTATATGTCTCTATTGCACTTGGTTATAAATGCTCCTTTATAAGGTGGAAGATGGGATTGTTCTCTGTGCTTTATCTAATCCTTCTCCCTGTGGTGTCTCTGCCAGCAGCAATACTGGTAGTTAGTAAATGTGAGAGTGACTTTGACCTCTTAGATACCTTGTCTGTGAGGTTCTAGGAATGGCGATCGAACTCCTGCCTTTGCTGCTGCACAGTTATCTGGCAATGCAGTGCCTTTATTTCTGGTCAATTTGCAGATGCAGAAACACTTCGTGGTATGTGAAGCGTTTGGACACTTTGCTTCAAGCTCATCTCCCTTCAGGTGGTCATTCTGGGCATCTGAAGGTGCATAGTTTTGTGATTTAAACCTTAAGAGCTGCTTGCCTTTCTGGCTGCTTCAGTTTGCACAACTACAGCATCAGCTTTCATGCAGTTCCCTGCTGCATTGTCCATCTTGCTGATCTCCCATGTGGTCGATCCATTCATTGAAAGGAGTCCTGTATTGTAAGCTGTGCTTTATTGCGCTTAAATTTCGCATTTCAGCTGTGATCCCTCCTTCTCTGCAATGGTTGTAGTGAAAAAGGAGGCACTCCGCTGGTGAAAAGACACACATAAAGCCTTTGCTGGTTTTTAAGCTGTGGGACAGAAAGGAATAAAGGAAAATACATCACTGAGACCTGCACTGTGTGTTGGCATCCTGCAGCATTCTCAGAGTGTTTTGGACTTGGTACTAGGAATATAGATTCAAACTAGAGGTCTAATTTGGCTAGTCAGCCCTACCAGGAAGCAGTTAGCCTTGAGGAATGATAGAGGATAGCATAGATTTCTGATGGATCTGGCTGAAGCAGCAGGATATCAGGTAGGTTTTTGTCATAGGGTGCTGGTAGGATTGCCAGACAGTCTGATTAAGTCAAACTGATCACAATTTGATTCATCCAAGTGAGCAAGTAAAACGGTTTAGCCCAATTTAAAGGACTTATCATCTGGCACTCATAGCCTAGACCTGCTGTCTGTGCCAAGCCTGACTTGCAGCAGGGACATGGTAGGGCTGCTGTTTTTCCCAGATGACTCATGTCCTCAGAGAGACCCCCTCTCTAGGGACTGATATGAATAATAAAGACATGGACCCTGCAAAGGCAGCAGGGCGGTTTCCTATTCCGGCTGCTCTGGAAGTACAGGATGTTCTCTTTGTACCTTAAAGAGCACTGGTTGCTTCACGCCCTCCTTCTTCCCTCTTAAATTTGTTCTCCTCCCCACTTACTGCATTTAGCATCCCATGAAGTAGGCACTCCAGCATTGCCAATGAAATAAACTGCCTGCCACCTGCCTACCTATCTTTAGGTCCATTTTTTTCCCTTTCTCCCTGCTGTAAATATGTTGGCCAAAATCAGAGCTGGCCTCTACCATCTGCGTCAGGTTGTATTTCAGCATTGCCCAGGCTTGTTGCAGTGAGGGCTTCTGGCTTACAGTTGAGAAGAACAATAACTCTGAGCCCTAGAGGAAAGAATATGAATCAGGATATCAGATATGCCTCTATTTTTTGGAACCTGGGGCTGGAAGAAAAAATTTGCAGGAGACAGACAGCTGATTAAACTGGATAAGATTAGTAAAGCAACAGCTACACATCTAAATCAAGCAGGCCAGAAACTGTTCTCTGGACCCAAAGGCAAGCAGCAGAAAACAAACCTCATCCATGTGGCTGAACTCTCTTCCTCTCAAAATGGAGTGGCCTCATCCAGACTTCATCTGGAGTCATTCCAGTCTGAACTATCCCCCTTATCAAAGTGTTGTGTGAGAGAGCACTAGTTGGCATCAATTAATATCATGCCAAGGACCATGCTAACAATAAAACTGGTTGGGTGCTCCCAGTGTAGTGCCTAAATCTGTGCCCAGAACTATTTAATCTACTGCTGGAACTGTGGCATGAGATACCAGACACCTCGGGAGAGGGTTTATCTTAGAGCCAACATCACCAGCTTTGCTTCTGTTCTACTGAGAGTAAAGTCCAGACTACTCCAATATCTCTGCAGTGTCAGAATGCTCAGGCAAAAACCTTGTGACTAGCTCATGAGATTGTGTTGAAATACTTGTATGGGTTCAGAGCAAAGAGATATTGGGGTAAAGTTTGAAGACTCATAAACTTGTTCAGCACTGAAAGGCAAAGTGCAGGGAGCTGTGACTCCACATCTCTCTGGAGCTTAAAACCACTGGTTCTGCACTGCCCTTTTCAGGAGAATTTAGCCCAGAGGCTTATCATGCCAAGTCAGCCTTTGTCTGCGAGGCCATGCCTCCTTTAGAGCACAACAAGGAATATCTTTAGCAAGCCACATGGGACTCACTTTTCCTCCACATTCATTTCATATTCCCTCACTGTGATTAAATTAATTTTCCTGAGATAGACACCTCTTCATTTCTTCTGAGCTGTATACCTATTTCATTGTGCAGTAGTATTGTTTGCCAGGTTGAATCATGCTGGGGATGCTTATGTAAGCCACACAACTACAGCACAAGTCTCTTTGTAAGCAGCTGGACCAGAAAGAAGATATAGCTCACTGCAACTCATCTGTTCTCAGATGTAGGTTGCAATATCTAAGCAAGTCATCTCAAATGCCCTTTAGAGCTAGTGGGGGATTCACCTGACTTACTTAAATGTTTACCATTAGATGAGACCAATTGCAAGCTTGGACTGTGTGTTTGCATTTGTTGACTCTAAAAGGAGGGAGTCTGGGGTGGTTCTTTCTGATGGAGACACTTGTGTCACAGATACCTGCTTTCACTTAGATGAAGCCCATTGTCACAGTGTAAGCTAATGAGATGTAATTTTACAACTCAGGATGAAACTGTTCTTCCTCTGCATGCACAAAGGGTAACAGGTGCTAAGTAGCTTCCTTAGAAAGTCTCACCTGGCAGGACAAACCATGAGAAAAATAGAGGAGGAATCAAGGTGTGCTTCATCCCATGGGAGAGTCTTTGTGTATGGGTGATTCCCCAACCAGAGCTCCTCAGAACTTCTGTGTAGCTCTGAACAAGCCTGATTTCCAAAGGCTGCCTGCTGCTGAAGCAGACATCTCTGCCTGTGTTTCCACATGGGGGATCTCACTCATTCAGTAGAGTAACACTCACTCAAGCAGGTATGGTCTGGTGAATGCAAAGAGCAGAGCTGAGAGGCACATAGGTGCTTAACAGCCACACACGGAGCATAAGGTTTATTGAGCCATGCTCCAAATCAGGGATGGAACACCAGTGAGGGTTACAGGGTTACTTATGTCAGACTCCATGGTGAACTGCCTCCCTTTATAGTGGCTGAAGAACAGCTAAGTAATGGATTTGGCCTACCTCTGCTGCTATACTGAAGGTCACCATGCCCACAATCTATATTCTGCTGAGCACGGGACACTGTCCTTCAGGCCTGATTACACAAACTGAATTCCCCTCAAACAAAAGCTCGAAGATGACTTGCTTTGCAGTAGTTTCAGAAAAATGAGAACCTTAGACCAGTAAGGCACTACCTGAGTCTGAGGCCATATTGCAGACGCTAATATTGGGTCAGGCTTAGCTCAGTTTCATCCCAGTCCATTGTGAGAGCAGCTGACATTTTGCAGGAATATTTCATTAGTCTGTCAAAGGCCATTCTGAGATAAGATGTTAGGGAATGGTCTCTTAAGAAGGCAGGGGTGAAATCTGAAACACGTCATTGTGGATCTGCATGCTTGTGTGGCGTTTGTGCTTGTCTGTAAGGACAGTTTTGCTCCTTCCCAGGCACACACACAGAGCTAGCAGCTGGTTTACTAGTACTGTGCTGTGTGAATTGTCACATTTTTCTCCTTATTTGCTTCCCCCCTATCGTTCTCTATCTTCTTTCACTTATTTTTGTCTTCTTTCTTTTCCCTTTCTCCCCCTCCTTTTCTCCTGCTTCTGTTTGATTTCCCTTTACATCCCTTCATTCATTCTTTCCTCTCTTCTCTCATTTATTTGTTTAGAGCAAATTTTCAAATCTATAAACCCATTACAGCAAAGAGACTGTGTTGAAGCAGCCTTTGAGCCTGCAGATGTAGTGGATCCTGGATTCCAATAACAGAACTTATTTGGAAAAAAACATTATCTGTAATGTGGAAATGGTTTGGCTTGAGGCTAAAATTTATCATCATTACCCTAATATCATCTCAAGCCTCATCTCTGGCAGCAGCTAAAGAAAACACCAAGGCTTAATTCAGTCAGTGCAAGGAAAGAGAGACAGAGGATGGAAAATATGATTTATGATGGAAATCAATGCAATCATAATACTTTATGCTTGTAAAATTGGGCTGTTCCAACAGTGCTCACAGATTGCATAGGCAGCTTTCACCAAAAAAAATCATGGCAAGATAGAAAACAGCAGCGAGATGGTGCAGCTGGCACAAAGGGACCATACCCACAGTTTGGGGTGTGATTAGGAACAGATTTTGTTTGCTGGGGTTTTGTTTTCCTTCCTCCAGAGATCAGGCAATAGCACTTACCCAAGGTCTATCTCCACAGGACAATAGAAAGATGCAGCTCCCAGAGGGTGGAGGGAGGGGGGAAAAGGAAAGGGAAGGATGACAATCTGGAATGCGAAAGGAGCGCTGACTAGTTCTCCAAGTAAATGGCAAGATCCTGGCAGGAGCAGTATCCCCAGTGTAAAAGTGAAAGCAACAACATGACTCATACCTCTGCAGTGCGGAGAACCTCTCAGAGACCAGCTGAGGTGTATTTACAAAAATCTGAATCAGGCTATTCACCTCAGCTAAAGACAGGCAAAAGTGGTGAGGCCTGGGGGGAGAGGGGTTGTTTTTGATGAAGGAAACTAAAAAAGCATCTGAATTTTCAAATCTTACCAAATCTTGATTCCTTTCATCCAATAAATATGTATATATATATAGAAATTGCAGAGATGATGAACAAACTGCTGATGTAAAGTTGAGTTAGTTCATCTGTAGTGTTAAGAACATGCCTTGTCAAAATGCTATATGCAATTTCCCTGAACAATGCTTGAAGGATGTTTTGCACTTTGGTTGTATGGGTGAGACTATACCCCTGCAGCATTGCCTGTCTCTGGAGAACCAGGACAGTTTAACATCCCCAGCAGCCCAGATAATGAAATACACTTATTCTTAGAAATGCAAAGAAAACTTCTTTTTAGTTCATATCAATCCATCAAAGGTGAAGCAGAACTTGCAATTCTTTATAAGCTGTGTCAAAACAATGGTCAGAAGTGATCATTTGCAACACTGCTTTTTACAGGAAAATGTATTTCCAAACAAACTTATCTTTAGTAAGATGCTTCTGAAATTATTTTGATGTTTTCTGATTTCTGGAGAAAGCTGGTTGTCAGTTGGAAAAATACTTTTGGTGGATTCCTTCTTATAAATAATCAAAATGTCCAGGTATCAATTACGATTCCTCTCCTCTTCCTCTTCCTCTCCACAGGGATGGTGGATTCATGCAGGGATTTAGATCTATAGACCATGCAGATTATGAACCTGTAAGATGGCAGATTTTGACCTCGGTAATCCTGGTCTGAGAACTGTACCTCACAATGCTGGTATCCCTGAAGAAGTGCGCAGATACATAAAGAGAGCTCCTTCCTCTCAGCCCAGCTACTCTATTCCCCCAAGGAGGTTCTTTTGAGGGCTGACACAGAGGAATAAGCTGCAATGTGCAGTTCTGTGCACCATGCTTGTACAGAAAGAGGGGACATGGAGAACACCCTTCACTAGACACCAGAAAACCCAGATGGGGTCAGGGCTCACAGTACAATCCATTAGGGAGCCAAGCTTCATTGTCTTCGGAGCTCACAGGAAGTTTATTCTGTAAATATATGGCTGGCCAGACAAGGTAGATTCTTCCTGTCTCTTTTCATCCTTAAATAATAAAAGGGTTACATGGTGTCTACCTAGAACTAGCCAAGAGGAAATGTTGCTTAGGATGACTCCATCACTGAAATTTCATCAGGCTAGCTGAAGAGTACCTATTGTCATAGAGGGCCCCCAAAACACTCAGCTGCAGTCAAGTTCATGTTCTCAGAAGATGCATCACAGTGAAAGGTGAGCAGTGCACAGAAGTAACACAGGGAAGCTTCTGGTCACAGGGCCAGAGCTAGGCTTGCCTAGGACTTTGCCTTGTGCTGGTAGGGACACCCCATTTAATGCTTAAATCTTCCAAGTACTACACTCGTTGCAGAAATGGATAAAGAAATAAAGGACAAGGGAGCCTTTATTCTTCTGCATCTCATCACACTGGCGCCTACAAGGACATTGATAGATGAGGCTCTTTGATGCCAGAGAACTTGTGTCCCTCTCTGAACTGAGGTTTTCAAACAAAACCAATAGGAGGCTGGATTGTAGCACACATTGTGTTTTATTCTTCTAGACACCCTGTTATTTCCTGTCAGGGTCTGGCTGTCATTTTCTTCACCTTCCACCCTAAAGCTTCCTAGCTAGTTCTGTTCTGTGTCCCCTCTCCTACATCCACAGCTTTCCATTGCCGCCCCACAGATAAACACACATGCCTGTTTCCCAGAGACCTAGTTTGTGAAGCAGGGAATTGTTTGATGGACTCATTTCTCTGATGGATTAATAAATGGCTTTATTACCTTACGTAATCTTATAACATTGTCCTTACACTCCTTACTTCTGGAAAAGTCTGAGAGTGGTAGCCAGGGACTGGAGAGCAAAAGATCTACTGAATGAAACCGAATTAAAAGTCTCGGACACCTACGGTGTCATGGACAGCCATATGTCCCTCATTTGAAAGCACTGTTACTGTCTGCCATGAATAATATTGCTTGTTCCAGACAAATGTTAAGATACTGTATGGGCTAAGTTGATGCACAGGACCTTGGTTTGAAAACCTCTGTTTTCAATGTGAAAGGAAAGATAATCCACTGCTTGGCTTTGAATACATTACTGAGATCAGAAGAGTTACACTTTATATTAACTCCTTTTGCTGTCTAGGATGCTAACCACAATATAAACCTTCTTTAACTCACAGTGCTCTGTATCTACACACTGCCTAAAGTACAGAAACATCCAACCAGATATGACAGAATTCCCTTTCACGCATACATGTCCTCTCCACAAAGAAGTATATACATGCATATGTATATAGAATTGCTTGAATTATGCTAGACTGATGCATACACATACCCTCACACATGCACACACATCCTTCTCATGCGTAAGTGATGAAATTTTTCATCAGACCAGTGTGGTGGGAGCAAAAAATACAAGAAAAATCTTATTTGATGCTAAAATCTTAAGCATACTACCCATCCAAGAGTAAAACAAATAGGTCTTTAAGGACCTAATAGGTCTGGAAATTTTGTCCACTAACAATACAGTATTATGCAAGAGAAAATCTTCCCGGACCAGTAAGGGAAGCACACAGGCATATCAATTTGGTTCTTTAATGCATTGCTTACTTAAAAAAAAAAACCAAGCAATTATCCATCTCCTCACAGACTTATTTTTCTGTATGACAGTTGAATTGGCAGAACCACGATTCTTGCGTAGGAGACACAGAAAAGCAGATCCTCTCTGCCAGTGTGCTTGAGAACCATATTCTGTTACTCAAACTGATAATGTTTCTCTGTCTATGACGATAGTGAAAGCAAGAGATATCAAAAGCTAAGAGAAATGGCTGTAAGCAACCCAGATGGAAATACTGTAGGACCCTTGCTGGAAACTGGAAAATGTATGTTGCTGAGGCTTATACTAGTAGTCATTATTTTTAATTCAGAGGACATACTGTACTTCTAAAAAATTGTCCAGGCAATCAGAATCCAAACAGGAATTAGTGGAGATGTTTAATGGTCTTTACCATCCAAAAAGTTAAGCTACATGCATCCAGACATTTTGACAAAGCAGTGCCATTGAGCCCAACCACGTTCTTGGTAAATAAATGTCCATATCATATAACCATCACCATATTTAACCTTCAACAGTAAGTCTTGTTTGCTTCTAAGCACAATGGTTAAGATTGAATGTTCAGAGAAGCTGTTACACCCTTGGAGGTTAATGTTCAGTTATACAAGAAATGGGAGGAACATGAAGGTCTCATTAGCCAATAGAAAATCACAGGTGCTGTCAATCTAATACATTTCTCTACTGAAGTAATGAAAACAGAGCTGATTTCAGTGGTTAATATTTCATTTTATATCACTCCGGGTTTTAAAATTATATTTTACAGCAGCTCAGGAATGGTTATCAGTAAAACCAGAGATAAGGTGCCTCTTGCTACCATCACTGCTCTCTCAGGGAGTTCTTGGGGAGGAAGCAACAGAGCGAGATGGCTGAGCAAAGTGGGGAGTGACAATGTTTGGAAGAGATTTTATCGGGAGGGGGTGTTTATTTTTTTGTTAGTATAGGCAGGAAGCTTAAGATGTTATCTGCAGGCTACATTGTGTGCCATTTTAAACACAGTGCTCTTAATAAATACCGACAGCAAATAAGGACAAGAACAGACGCAAGTTGTTTCAGGCGACTTCTGTCAAGTGAACAGTAATGCACCAGGATTAGTGCCAATCCTCTCCATATTGAAGAGAGCAAGTTGCCTGCAGATGAAGTGCTCCAGGCATTGCAGTGGGTTTATCAAGGGGTCCTTGGTATTCTGTAGCAGACATGCAGACTGTAACATTATCAGTAGCTTCACAATTCAGCCATCTCCTGCTGAAAATTGGGTGGCAGTAATGGTGAGAGTGAAAGGCAGTTGATTCCAATTCCAGAAGCTTCCTAGGGAACCCACATCCTAGTGGTTCCCATACTGTTCCCTTCACTCCTGGGACATTGCTAATGCAACTGTACTTGTTCTTCATACCAGAATGTTAATAGCAAAGTATCAACAGGGCAGCAGTTTGAGTCAGTGAACCATTAACTTCCATTCCATTGGGTGCAATCAAAATCAAAGTTCAGCGGGCTCAAAAAGGCAATGGCAACCATTCCCAGTGTCAACATCCTCCTTTATACTGGGTGTTCTCGGAAAGTCCCAACTCAGAGGAAAACTGTTTCCAGTACCATTTTATTAAATGACAGCTAACATCTTAAGGTATAGGATTTTTTCTCCTTCCTGACAAAGAGAACAGGTGTGTTACTTGGTGTGGGTTAGCTTTTTACACATAAGAAAGACAACTCTAACTTACTCCCAAATAAGGATTTCTTTTTGGAGTAGCAATGCCAAAGTATTACCATACCCCTTCTTTCTTTACCTTTCAGCAGCTTTATGCCATCCCACTAGCTTAAGACTGCCTGGAAACTAGAATAAACAAATATTATTGAGTTACTGAGTTCAGGGAACCCTCATAAGAGAGTCAACTGTGCTTTTCTTTTAATAGCACCATCAAGGCTGGTTGCCAGAAAAACCTATCTGGTCACTGGCATCTGGTTTGAATTACTTTGTACATTAGCAAGAGAGCTGATTCAGTCCCTGTGCACCTCAAAGTTTTTTTTCAGGCGCAGATTGGGTTGCTTGCTGGATACTTGTCCATAGCTGAGCATCTAAATTTGTGTTTCCAATTCAATTTAAAGGAAACATCCTGAGAAAAGTCTGTCCTTGTCAGACTGGGAAATACTGAAAAGACAGAAAATTAAGTTAAAAGTAGAATCTCACCTTTCATGAAGCCATTTCTTAAAAACTGTTTTCACTTCTGGGATTTAGCTGTGCAACACTTCTTGCTAGAGTTTTGAAAGAGGTAATTAACAAAATACATATCATGGTCTCTTTGAAGCTTCATTGTGGGGTCTTGCAAAAATAACTTCCACTCTGGAGCTCCTGTCTTCTCCCACTTCCATCTCAAGCTTAGGAAGCATAAGTAATAAGAAGCCAGTTTGGAAGTTGTCGCTAAGTAAACTTCTAGCACAGCAAGAGGGTTCATATGGATTAGCAAGTTTTCCCCCTCTCATTCTGAATTTTTACCTTACAGGAACTTTTCATGGTTTTGTTTTTAGTTTTACCATTTTTACTTTTTTTTTTTTTTTAACTTGTAAGCCCTCCAGCAAAAATGCTGCATTACACATGATTCTGAAACAGTCTGTATTCTCCACACAGGTTGTATGCAGCATATAAAATAACTTAATCAGACACATACAGAAAGAGGCGTACACACGCACAGAGTGAGAGGCAGCAGGCACACCTGAGACTGAAGTGCATCCTGTTCATAAAAGGAGATATAGTGCTGATGGCATTTCACACTGAAGTATCCAGGGACCATCACATGGCTTGATGAGACCAAGGAAACTCAATAGACTTTCCAAACCTAATTAGTACTTAATGATCTGGAGAGACACGGATGTCCATCACCTCTGCTTCAGCCCCTCTGTTCTTCCTCAAATTCTTAATTAACCTTTAAGGAGATGATGTGCTGATGAGTTTCCTAAGATATTGCATTGATTGTTTTCACACACACACATACACACTCGTGCACACATTCACCCACACTACACACTCCAGCACACTTATTAAAGATGCTTTCTTACAAATGCTCAGCTCCGATGCACTCCACACAAGGGCTGTGCTGATCAGTGTTTATTAATGAAGCACTGCATTGAAAATTGTTAATTGATGGCAATGTACAGAACGTTGTCTGGAATTTAACCTTATTCATCATTTAAGTATGTTGGAAACTAGAGCGTGGTGTTAATTAATAGCATAAGAACAAAGTTGGATCGTTCTGCCGTGCATTTGAAAAACAAAATCATATGTGCAGAGAGAGGGAGAAAAAAAGCTGTGATTAAATATAAAACCAGAGCAAGAAAATGAGAGAAAACGAAGCCAAAGCCAGTGTCATGTTCAAGATGACTCACTTTGTGCCAGTAATGAAACAAAAATTTTCTTGTGCACTTATGTAATATTTTACTGTTGTGTCATATTTAATCAACTCTGAGTTTTAACAAGCTAAGTTGAAGGTGGGGGGAAGCTGCTACCAATGGAGTGAATACAGATTAATAAATTTTGAAAAGTTAATAGCCAAATTTTCAGATTAAAAAGGAAAAAAATAAAAAGAAATCAGTGTTGGTAGCTGAATTCACCAGGGGAAAATGACAAATGGAGAATGTCTTACTTAAAGCTCACTTAATAACAATCTGAATATGTGGTGATAATGCAGTATGAAGTGCTAATAGCTGTACTGTTCCAAGATTGTCTAGATGTTTTCAATGACTGTTTTTCAAGTCATATGCTTGATTAATGAAGAAATACCTACCCAGATATTCATTTAACTGGCTTATTACCATGGGGTCAGCGCACTGCAATTTGAGGGCATGTTACCCTGCAGTGACACTTCCTGCTATAGGACTTTCCCTCTCTGAGGAAGGGCACTCAATCCATTTGAGTTTGGGCTTAAAATTTCAGTGTACAGGTGTCAGCCACTGGTTTCAACATTGAGCAGACAACTGCTACGGACTAATCTTCTGGTTCATAGCATCATAGAATCATAGAATAGTTAGGGTTGGAAAGGACCTCAAGATCATCTAGTTCCAGCCCTGCTGCCATGGGCAGGGACACCTCCTACTAAACCATGCCTCCCAAGGCTCTGTTCAACCTGGCCTTGAATGCTGCCAGGGATGGAGTTTTCACAACTCCCCTGGTCAACCCATTCTAGTGTTCATGCAGTAGTTTCTCCACCTAGAAAGACACTTGGCTTGCCCCACATTATAGCCAATATACAGACTAATGGGAGGATGATGTGGACATCCCTGGCTGTGCTGAACAGCCATGTGGATATGTGCTTGTCCCTAGCACATAAAGTCCATTTTTCCATGATCGCATAAAAAGTCTGTATAGAGCAGGGACTGTAGCTGTGCATTTTGTTGGCCTTCTTGAGAAAATTGTGTTTACACCAGTGTGGGGTCTTATCCCTAAATAAACATCTCTGTGACTCAGGTTTAAAAATGCTGAGGATGGTGTGAACACACATTGTGCTCCTCACTCCAGAAACCCTGTCATCTAAAGAAAGATGATGGTCTGGGAAAACAGAGGAGATTAAATACCACAAAGCATGTCAGTGACTACCAGATGCCATGAGAAGACAGAGATGCTGGCTTGACTAGATCTTGGAAAATGAGAAGAAAAGACCTGGCATTACAAGTCCAATTTGAATTAAGCTCAGATTTTCTCTGATGCAATTAGTGACTGCTTATGTACAGCACCGACCAATGGCTGGTTCTGGGCAGGTATCCAAAGAGCACAGAAAGTTTCTGAGGTATCTGGACTATGTCAGTAGCAGGATGGTGCTTTGCAGGAAGCACCAGAGAAAATTTCCTGCTCTCCACTTCATGATCTCTAGCTGAGATCTGGCTTTCTTGATATCACTCTGCTGTGCCCATTCCCTGACAGCTGATTCATGTGTTATCCCTTCCTCTTCAACTACATGCTTGGGAGAGAAAGTGGAGTGTAAGGGACAACCCTCCATTCACTTTCCCAATCACAAAAGCTATTATTATTTCCAACTCATATGACTTAATTGTTCTTCTGAGGGCAAAAAGAACAATCATCCAAGAGACCAAGTTCCTTTTACTTCTCATCTTGTGGGAAACCTTGGCTAAAGAACTTGGTAGCATCTGCAGAAGTAGAGGAGAGCTGTTTTTTTCCAAATATCTGAATTCCTTCTCTTCTACTGCTTTCTGAGAAGAAAGGTTTTTCCAAGCTATGGAGATCTGGTAAGATGAGCAAAGGAAAGCAAAAGGAAAATATATTGCCCAAAACAAGGACAAGAGAAAACTAATTAGAAAGAAAAATGGCCTTATATTTAGGAAGACTGCTCAATGGCAGACCAGAGATCTTTTAGGTCTGGAAAATCAAATGAACAAAAAAAATAAATAAATAAATAAATAAATGAAATAAAACAAAAGGAAACAAACCAACCTCTCCACTCTGTATTGCTGTTGTTGTAGATTCAGAGGTGGCCATCTAGATCACCAAAGGCAGCTCAAAGCTGGCAGCTTAGTGACTGTGCTCTTAGCAATGTTTACACCCAGCCCTGGACATTAGAATCTGTTTAACTGAGCAAAACAAACATGTTAATCATGATCTTAGGGATTAGTTTGTAGTCTGCTTGAAAATCGGTGTGGCATTTTTGGCTACCAGAATGCTCTTTATCAGAGCTGGTTTCATGCAGAGATTAGGCATCATCAGGGCTCTCTAAGGTGTACCCAGCTACTCCCAAAGGCATTTAGTGTCAGTGGTGAAGTACCTTGCAAACAAGCTCCTGGCAAGAATCTTTCAAAAATGCCCATCCTCATCTAGTAGGGAGGCTGTTAAGCTGTGGGTCATTGTCCTTGGTTCAGCTCCTTTCTTTACCACAATGAGTAAAGGTGTCTGTTGTATGCCCCACATTTCCCTTTTCCCATAGATTGCATATGTAGGTTACAGACTCTGTATCCATGTTTGACTCTTGTATTTCAAACGTAGGTCTTGGCAGGCACTGATTTGGTGGGAGTTTATCCTTAAGGCACAATCATAATATAGGTGCAGTCCTCCTGCATGGGTCAACCCCATCAGAAAGACCCTTCAGAAGACAGTGTATTTACCAGGATAAAAAGGGCTATAGGCTAGCACATCAGGACATTCCTTGCCTCTTAACCCTGAGAAAAAGGTCTTCCCTATCTGTCCTAGTTAATTTGAATCCTTGTTTTCCATTGGGAAAGTGAAATGTGCACTTGAACAATCATATCACCATTCAGCCTACACTGGCTTGACTAGGGACCATGCCTTTACATGGCACAGGATCAGCATCCATTCCCAAGCACCTTGAAGTAAGCAGCTGTGTCTAGGGAGACAGTCCACTGAAGGCTTTGTTTGTCTCCTAGACCTAGAAAAGCTGTGCATAGAGAAGGTCAGAGTTGAATCATAAAGCAAACAATTACAGCTCCTCTTCTGTGTTGCTAAGAGATACACTTTAATCAGGTTGCACCAGTGGCAGTGGTGAGTGTGGAGCTAGCTGTTCCAAGCACAGTAGGATGTACTCAGCTCTCTGCAAGACATTCACAAACCAGTCTATATATCTTACTGGTTGCTAGCAGGTACTTGCTGGAAAGCATGGGTTATTCCACACACTTTAGTTAGATTTGCTAGGACAAATTCACATAAGACACACACTCTATCTTTCCTATTCTTTAGTGTCTTATTCCAACAACCAAACTTCTGCATGTCTATTAGCAAATAGCCTCAGCATCCAGCTGTGCTACTTAAATGACACCCTTGTAAGGAGAAATAAAAATAAAAGACCCAAACCTAAATGGGGAATCTGTCTCTTTAAAGTCTTTCTGTCTGGACGTGTAGTGCATTTTCCTTCCTTTCCTGCTCCTGCTGTTGACATGCCTGCTTCCTCCTTTCTCCCTCCACCTCTCCACACTCATCCTTACAGGTATAAATAACCCAAACCCCGCATAGTTAACCATGATGTGGCAGACCCTGCTGTGTCAATTTCCCATCTGCTATCTCCTTGCCCGATGATGCAGGTTTAATACACACTACTACCTTGCTGAGTTGAATAGGTTGTATGTTTGATATTAAGCATGTGCTGAATCTTGAACCTAGGTCATGACACTGAAGGTATGCAGGCAATTGCCCCTTTACAAGTGGGGACCAGAATCCATTTCAGAATGGAAATGCTGAGTGTTATTAAGATGAAAAGACACAGATGTGAAAGTCATTGAAATAACAACGTTGAGAGCCCGCTGGTGACAATGTAGAAAGGGTCTCTGTTTGGTCTTCCTGTTACCAAGCTAAAGGCTGCTGGTTTGTATGAACCCAAAATGCATGTTGATTCAATTCCTCATCCTTATACTGGGGGTCCTTTGAAAAAGGAGTATGTGCTGAAATGAAAAAAAGCAGTCATTACAAATGATAGTCATTAAT
>JASSUY010037130.1:10702-69989 GCA_032466535.1 Forpus xanthops
CTGGAATGGATTGCCCAGGGAAGTTGTGAATGCTCCATCGCTGGCGGTGTTCAAGGCCGGGTTGGACATAGCCTTGGATGGCAGGTGTGAGGTGTGAGGTGTCCCTGCCCATAGCAGGGGGGTTGGAACTAAATGATCTTAAGATCCTTTCCAACCCTAACAATTCTATGATTGTCTCAATGTCTCAGCATACTGGCATTCTCCTCCCAGAATAATTTCTCATTCTTTTTAGGTTTTACAATAATGTTCTTTCTTCTGTTGTGCCAAGTAAGGTCTTCCTGCAGCTGCTTTCTACAAGACCTTTCAGCAGTTGGTTATTTTAGATCCCCGTGCCATCTCAGCTGGGATGTCTATTTAGTACAATCGGATGGACCAGGTGCATGCATTTGGGTGCCATTTACATAATGCCATTATCAAGTCTCGTCTTGCATGGTTCCAGTGGGAAATAGATGTGAGATGAACTGCAGAAGAATCCTACAGTGATGGAATCAGCTAAACCAGACACCCAGGACAATAGCATCTGCTTCACTCAGAGACCGACAGTTGTAGGCATCAGCATGTGAATCCCTGGGAGTACAAAAGAGCAGATGCTTCAAACCCTTTGAGGTTGACCCACTGCTGAGCAACATTTCTAGTGTTTGGCTCTGCCTCAAGACAAGCCTTAAGTTTCATGCATTTATAAGGGCAGAAGTCAGCTCTGATATTATCAGAGGAGGTCACCTGAAATGAAAGCTCAGCATTGGGTGTGTAACAAAAACCATGCCAGATGTCCAACTGGGCAAAACATGAAAGAGGTGTGAGTAGGTAAGAGGCACGAAACAAGCCTTTCCTCGTTGCTTGCTACACAGCTGGTTGAAATGTGTTAATACAGGTATTTCAGGGATTTTGCAATTCTATTCTTATCCTGATACGGACCTTGAGTTTTGGACACACATGATTCCCATTTAGACATATATGTGTTAACCCACATCGGAGCTGGAACTGCATGGTATGAGATAGAAATTAGATTGCCTCAAAACTTGGAAGAATACTTCATGCTGCAGAAGCAAAGGGAAGGGTTCCAAATCATGACTGTGCAGAGCCAAAGTTTCCTTTTCACCTTTGTGACCAGGATAAGGGTGAGCAGGCTTTTTGCAAGTAGAACATGAATGATGCAGAGCACTAGCTGATATAGGCAAGTGAAGGAGAGTTTATGTAACTGATTCCCACATCTCATGAAATGGTAGTGTCATATCAAAGGAATTAGAGTCTTCCAAAAGGAAGGCACACTTACAGAAGTTTATGAAACCAGAGACCAGACTTGATATACAGACCTGGGCAGGGTACATTCAACAGGAGCTACTTGTCTTGTTTGTCTTCCAAGAGCAGTCAGATGGAGCTCAGTAGGACAGAAATGCTAAAACTGGACTGGAAGAACAGGCCCAACAATCCTGCTTCCCCCACATCTCCAAAAGAAGCCTTCCTCTCCATGATGCACTCATACACACGCACAGGATCTTTTCCTCAAATGGACAGAGACTCTGCGACGCCAGAATAAAGGCATTGCATCATTTGATGGATTTTATCTTTAGTCAAAGTGCACCTCTCCTTTTAGCAGAAAAGCTGTAAAAATGTCTTGATTAAACATGGAAGCTCCAAGGTGATTCTTCTGACTGAGTAGTGAAATGGCTGGAAAGTGACCTCCAAGTTAACTTCTTTTAGCTTAACCTCCTTTAGGGACTTCTTCCTGGACCTGAAGCTGATAAAGAATCTCCCATGAAAGCAGAGCATTGTCTTCTGATAGCCAGTAAAAAAGAAGATAAACAGATGTTTTCAGTTGTCAGGAGGAGGTGACATATCAGATGGAGAGGGCATGCATAATTTCTTTGGGGGCAAGGGGTTAGTCCTAGGCTCTTGGATTGGCATCTTCTTATCAGTGAATGAAGGACATGAGAAATACAATCCAAGAGGGTGTTCCCTTAGGTGTTTTAGTAGTCAAACCATTGCTCTGGTTTACTTACCACAGCTGGTGCTGTTGGTACAGCAAGCCTGGTAACATGTACTTGAGTGGACTTTACCCAGCACATGAAAGAACCCAGGAGAATAAACTCTGCCTATCTGACACTCATTTTAGGAACATCGAGGTACTTCTTGTGTCTTGCAGAGGTTCCAGACTTCTGGCACATTATAGTTGGTCAGAGGTAGGAATCACAGTCACATTACAACCTCATCAGCTTGTTCTGAGAGTAAGCAGTGAGGCTCATTCCCTAGGACTGTGATATGAACAGTTCTAAATTTCACACAAATATGATGTACTTAGCAGAAGAACATCGCAGAAGAACATCACAGAATCTCTGCTGAGCTGAACTAGGCTCTGTTTATCTTGATGGCACAGCCAAACCAGGGAAGTGTTTCCCGAGGGTGATGGCTCTCAGGCACACTAAGTGGGTCAACTATGGCTAGCAGAGCACATGGTGGCACGGAGTGGCCTGCTATATTGCCCTAGCTTGTCCTTCCTTTCCGCACAGCCTTCACTGGCACCTGAACTACCTTGTCATCACCCAGCAGAACAGCAGAAGTATGCCTAACTGAGGAAGGTACCCAAACTGGAAAAGTTACTGCTCAACCTCTGCAGCCAGCTGACCATGAAAATGCTCCTTGCTCATCCTACTTGTAAAACAGTTGCTCCAGTCACTTTCCTGTGAGAGATGTGGGAAGCAGGCAATCTCCAGACCAGCCAGCAGCCTGCTGAAATGGCTGGGTAAACCTTTGTGTTTGTCTTTTCTTCTCCTACCCTTTTGTTTGGCTTGTACCTGTAAACCATAACTCCTCACTGTGGGAAGTTTCTCCAACAAACACAGATCCCAACACAACAGAGCAAAGTGCAGCCCACAGGTATGACTCGAATGGTAATTCTAGTGGTAAAGGACCCATGACCCCTTTATGAAAAAGACCAAATATTAATCTTTCATCCTAATTGAATTTTAGTCATGCAGTTATTACTTCAAATTACTCTGTAATTTCAGGTGATGACATTCTACACTTTTGCCCTTAAACTGTGAGAATTATGTTCTCAGTTGGTATCCACAGGGTGACCCCATCCTGCAGATGTACAGACAAATGACCAAGAGCAGACACATGTGGATGAAAGCTTGAGTCCACCTACAGCTCTCTGGGGAGTGATGAAAGAAAGGCTGTTCCCATGCCTGTAGTCTTTACACCATAGGGAGACCTTCTCTGGAAACCAGCTAGGCTGGAGGTACAGGTACAGTTACTAAAAGCTTAGACAGGCCACATGTAAAGGAAGTCTAACCTTGAGAGCCATCTCTCTTTTGAATTTTCAACCATCACTGTTCCTCATCCATTTATTGCTTATCCCAGCTGATAGAGCAGAGTTTAAACATGAAGCTTAAACCTAATGAAAGACAAAACAAAAAAAAATCCCAAAACAATACAATTGCCTCACCTTAAAGAAGAAGAAGAGGAAAAAAAGGCATGGCAAGGGTCTGCCCACATCTATTCATAGTTTCCATAGAGCGCACAATGTCTTTCCAATTTCCAGTGGTTAATAGGACGTGGCATTTTTTCTCTGGCAGCCCTAGCAGTCACTGTCCAGACAAACAGACTAAACTCCTTGTTCCACTCCCCCTCTTCCTTAGTGAAGATTCAGGAATACTATACGACTTAAAATCCTGGAAAGACAAAAGAAATAGCTGAATCCTGCCTCTCCCACACTGTGGTTGAGGGGGCGAGACAGGTAAAATACATCAGGCCACAACATCTCTGCGATCAAATTCTAGCTCTCAGCTGTCTTGGAAGGGCTGACCCTGACAATTTCTGTCTGTGCTGAGCTCTCTGTATGTATATTTTGTTTGACCATGCTTTGTTTTATTTTATTTTATTTTTTTTTACCTTACTCTCTCTCGTTTGCGAATGTTCAGAATGAATTTAAGACACATCTTCAGCTCAGATTTACAGCTGCATGGAAAACAAGATGTTACTATTTATAGTCATCTCAAGTTTGTTTCATCTGCCTACACAATCAATTAACTTGAGCTCCAGCTAATTTTGTAATCAGCCCAAGAAAAATGTCTCTGGCATAATAGCTTGTTTTCTCCTTCTTTTCCCTGAAGCTATAAAAAAATATGGTCCCTTTCCTTATCCAAGTTCCACACCTGAGTACAGCATTAACCTGACTCTTTGCCTCTTAGAAGTTTCTTCCTGGCTGATTTGACAGAAGAGCATTTACTTTGCATGATGGAGACCTTTTTTCCACTCTACCAATGGAGGCTTGGAAAGAATACTCTACCATTTATTTTTCCATCAGCTAATTGCAAATACTAAAAATGTCTAGACAGGGGGAAAATAGCTTTATAAATCATTAGCAAAAGGAATTTAAATGTTATCTTAAATCCCACACAAATACTTTTAAGAGCTATTCAGTAAATATATATCTGTATATAGAAAAATTATGCTAACCTGGAACTCAGGTTAAGTGAGCATCAGGAATTTAAATGCACAGGAGGGAATCAGAGAACAAGGATGTTGTAAACATCCCACAAACAAGCAATAAAACATAGTAGATTAAAACTGAAGGTATAGTGAAAAGCAGTGCTGAAGATAGATAGGGGCAACTTTTCAGTTCTTCAACTTCAGCAAAGCCTTGTCAATCTCTTTTGATCTAGGCCAGGGACATAAAACTAGAAGAGCACTATTAACTCACTCGAGTCCCACTGCATCTATGATTTTATCATCAATCATACAGTAAAGAAAGGAAAGGCAAGGGAAAGGAAGGTCAGGGAAGACTCTACACCCTTCCAGATGGCCAGAGTTATAAACAGGTGGCTCACAAGTAGTTCAAGTGGTATAACCTTTGAACAGGAACTGAAATCTGTGATGATCCTGGCATCAGAGCTCCTTTCACAGACACAAAGTGGAAGGATGTCTTCTCAAGCCCTAGTAGTGATAAGGGCACTGTGAAGGCAAGCTTGCAATTCTGGCTAGTACTTCATAAAATCATAGAATAGTTTGTGTTGGAAGGGAGCTTAAAGTTTATCCAGTTCCGACCACCCTGCTATGGGCAGGGACACCTTCCACTAGACCAGGTTGCTTGAAGTCCTGTCCAACCTGGTCTTGTACACTTCCAGGCATGGGGCAGCCACAACCTCTCCAGACAGCCTGTGCCAGTGCCTTGTATTGAGGCCCCCAGAGCTGATCACAGGACTCCAGGTGGGGTCTCACCAAAGCAGAGTAGAAGGGCAGGATCGCCTCCCTCATACCGCTGGTCACGGTCCTTTTGATGTAGCCTAGCATATGGTTGGCTTTCTGGGCTGCAAGCTGTACATGAAGCTTAATGCTAATATAACCAGTAGGGATCACAAGGTGGTCTCTTGTCCATCTTCTCCTGTATGATAGGATCTGAAATGATAGGTGTTGCATAATGGGCTAGGGATATTAAAGATAACAGGAAGGGATTCTGTAGGTACAGAGCAAATAAAAGACAGACTAGCGACAACATCGGCGCCCTCCAGAAGCTATCAGGAGAACTGGCTACCCTGGATTTGGAGAAAGCTGAGGTTCTTAATGACTTCTTTGCCTCTGTTCTCACTGGCAAATGCTCTGACCACACCACCCAAGTCTTAGAAGGCAGATGTAGGGACTGTGAGAATGAAGACCTTGAGCCTACTGTAGGAGAGGATCTGGGTCAAGACCATCTTAAGAACCTGAACATAGACAAGTCCATGGGACCTGATGAAATCCATCTGCGGGTCCTGAAGGAGCTGGCAAATGAAGTTTCTAAGCCACTGTCCATCATATTTGAAAAATCATGGCACCCATGTGAACTTCACGATGACCGGAAAAAGGGAAATATAATCCCCATTTTCAAGAAGCAGAAAATGGATGAGCTGGGAAATTACAGAGCAGTCAGCCTCACCTCTGTGCCTGGCAAAGTCTTGGAGCAGATTCTCCTGGAAGGCATGCTTAGGTGCATGAAAAACAAGGTGCTTGGTGACAGTCAGCATGGCTTCACTAAGGGGAAACCCTGCCTGACCAATTTGATGGCCTTCTGTGATGGGGCTACAGAACTGATGGGAGGAATGTGCGTCAAGGGCATACAAGAAAAGGTTGAAAGAAATGAAATCTGTCACTGATGTTCTAAAGCAGTTCCCAGTAACCCATCTATGGTATATCTCTGCCTGTTTTAGTATCTTGTGTCTCAGTTCCTATCATTCTTGAATTGTTGCCCACATGTGTCTCGAAAACACACAAGACCATTGTGAATGATATTTTTCCTTTAAGGTTTGATAAGGTACATCATGGCCTGCAAATAAATATTAGAATTTTTTTGGTTTGTTTGTCTACAAACATGCTTGTCTTTCTTTTCCCTGGCAGCAATGCTCTGATTCTTTGCAGAACTGAGGACCTGTTCAGCTTTGTTGAAATCAGGATCATATCCTTGCCATACACTGCAAAGCTCTGCTTTTACTAGTGCTGTAGGAAATATGACTTCTTCTTGGTAATGGTAAGAAGGAGCAAACACATGTTATTCCCCATCTCTTCAGGCTTCCAGGAGAAGCCATCACTTGTCAGACATCTGCAACAGCTGTCCTTCCTGCTGGGTTCTGTTTCAAGAAGTGACAACTAAGCCCCAGCCCTTAAAACCTTTGAATTTCAGAAGCCGATACTAACCTCCATATCTATAATGTGCCAGAGGGGTATTTCTGACCCTTGAGAAAAGGCAGATTATGATGTAGATTATATCTGAAGACATGGCTTTACTCTTGGAATATTTTCTGCCTGCACGGAAAGAGAGAGATGTTCTGAGATCTGAGCATCACTCCTATCGCCATTTGTGTTGCTGCAAGATTTAGAAGACAACACATGAATGGAAGAAACCACATAAATTAAAGGAAGCAATAGGAGTCAGTGGGAACTTTGTGGCGTTCTTGGAGGAGGACAAGAGGTGTTGGCTGTTGCTTCCCTGACAGTGAGCTGGTAACTTAGCTGCTAGTCTCACTTCTGTGACATTGTGTTTACAGAGGTTGCTATAAGAGTACAGCAACCTCTTCAAGTACAATTGCTTCAGATCTGCCACTAACACATTAGAAAGGCTGCAGTGGTTGGAGGAAGTCAGAAGCAGTATTTTCTGTTCTGCATCTCAGAGTTGTTTCCAAGCACCATTCCTCTAATACTGGGAGTCCTCTACCACTTTACTTCCAGCTGTTCAGTCCCCTCATCTTTCTCCATCATAAGAAACAAATATGTCCTAAAAAGCAATACAAAGGGCTCTGAGCACAGCTCTCAATTGCAGTGGTTATATGACATGGAGGGAGCAATGTGCTGTGGTTCAGAAGGCAGAATGAGCAGCTGAAGCTGCATGGTGCCACAGGAAAGTCTTACAGTGGTTTCAATACCTTTTGACTTATGAAACTGCAGGCTTAGCTGCTGATAGCCTCTGAATCCCATTTCTTCTCTACCTCACACTTCATCTTGCACTTTGCAGCTGAGCCACCAGAGCTTTTAGTATCCATTTATATGTCCATAGGCATTATCAGAAACAACACACTTGGCACTGCTCCATTGGTTTTAACCAAAAGAGAAATCTGGTTAAAAGTCTCCATAATCCACAACGCCAATAAAGTTGTTCCTGGCCTGCTGGTAGAAGAAGTTGATGAAAGGGTTCTCCATGACATGTGTACATAATCTTTGCTGGTTTGCATTAAAAATCCTTTATGTTGATTTTCCTTGATCTTTCCCCAAGTTCAGTCCAGCTGAGAGATATTTGCCATCTCTGGAACCCACCTTTTAAGGCAACCCCAAATACTGAGCTTGGTACATTAGAAAACCTGCACAGCAGATTGTTGAGGCCGTATTACTTTAAAGGCTTTTTTTTTTTTGACATTCTACTATCTAAACCAGTCCGCCATTTTCTTTCATCGGGAGAAGGAAAGAAGGTCATGTGAAAGTCATGTTAACAAGTCACCTGAGACAAAGACTTGTTTGGCTTGTGAACCTTAAGTGACTTTGGCTGCATAAGGCTAAAAGCCTTGTAGATTAAGCCAGGATGAGCCTACTTAACTCTTGAATGAAAAACTTCTGAGAAGAACTATGTTGAGGTTTCTGAAGTATCTTGACATTTGTATAGCACACTTTAAAGTATCTTAAGATGCTAAAGTATACTTTTCACAAGGGTTGAAGATGTATTTCAAAGCCCTCTCTAGTTTGGTAATGTGGTAACTTCTGTCTCCTTCAATTTCCCACAGTTTGATCTTGAAAAAACATTCTGCTTCACTTCCTGGAGTACGATGAACATTTATCTCTGCTGTACAAGAGCTGCTGCTTCCCACACTGAAGATTGCTGTATGATCATTTCAGATAATATGTTTCAGGATGAAATTCAGCTACCTCCACAGGACAGCACGTATGCCTAGCTTCACCCATCCAAGACACCCGAGACATGGAAGAATGCAGCTTGAAAGAGAGTAAGAGTGCTTTGGTGGAAAAGTTGTGAAGGCTCATGCCTAATTCCTGCTGCACTCTTGCAAGCTGCTCTTTTTAATTGTGTGGATGCCTTGCAGAAACTGTGCTTTTAGATGAGTTACTGGCCCCTGCTAGCAGGGAATTGTTTCTGACATTTCCATATTTGCACCTTTTCAAATGTCACCGTAATTTCCTTGAAACATCCACCTAATGAGAGAAATTTCCACAGCAAAGTGATCCAGAAAGGAGGACAGTAATCAGTCAGACAGATCCTTTGGTGCTCACCAAGTCAGGCGGATCAGCTCATTCGTGTGCCTACAGATCATGTGACATAACAATAATAATCATCGTCATCCACTGCCTACTACAGCCTGTGATAAGGAAAAGAAACTTTACGCAAAGGCTTCAAGGACATCAGGTATTTAGTCAGCTCTACTACAACAGGCTGAGCAGGAAGGAGGGATAAAAAGCTCAGTTTTCCCAGGAGGGATTTATTACATACCTGTATTGTTTCTTTCAAAGCTTTCTTTGCTCTACCTAGTGTAGGCGCTGGATATGGGCCAGATGCCCTTTGCGCCCCTGGATGTGAATCAGCCAGGAGATGGGGGAAACCGAAACTGCAATACAAGAAGAGCTGCCAGTGCACTAAGCTGAACTACCGGTGTCAGCCCTGAGGATGGAGGTTATTCTTCTAGCATTTGATGCCAACTGGCACAGCCTCCCTCTTTTTCCTTCACACAAGTGTTGCCTGCTTCACCCTCTCTCTCCATGGTATTTTGCCTTTGAAGTAACTTAATCAAGAAATACTTCCTATGTCAGAATTAATCTTCCACATGCCAGGCCATGAATAGCCTTTTTCATAGACACCTTTTTGTGTCTCTGCAGCATATTGCCAAAAAAAAAGGAGCAGAAAGGAGTGGGTAAGCCTGGCAGAGGTAAACGGTATAAAGAATCACTAAGAAATCCTACTGGTGACTTCAACACTAATGCAACAGAAGGTGCTTGCTCCTCAAAGTGCAGTCCCACACATTAGCTTTTTTAAAAGGTCTCCAAGCCATAATCCTATGTGGCCAGATGCATGCCTACAGAAGAATTTTCCCCTAACTAAATACATTGTGAGAGCAAATACCCAGGTTCTTGACATTTAAAGGAATCTAAATATATATTTCCTAGAAATAAAACCAAGACCTTGACTGTACCAGGGGATCTCCAGTCCATTACATGGAAGCTAATCTATAGTTCCTAGACAGCTCCAATATTCATTGGGGTTCACATTAGTGAATATTGGCTCAGCAAATCTGTTCTCATGATGCTAAATTCTTTTCTATAGAGCTGAATCATCAGAATATGAATTTTGATGAATATCTGGATCATTGGGACATCTGATTACCCCACAACTATGCAGGAGATATCTAAGAAGCACTTTGGAGTCACAGGGCAGCCCAGCCCTTAGCTAGAGACTGTGACAAACTCAAAGCAGACTAAAATAACATCTCATGATATAGAGCATCTTCTAGGACATGGATATAAAACGCTTCATAAGTAAGTAGGAGTTGAACTAATACTTTCAGTTCTTTCAGTGAGTATCCTAGAGAAAAGACTATTGATTTTTGTGCAAATAAGATACCATGGCTCCTAGCACAATGCGTCTTTCATGGCTGCATATGCCAAGTAGGACAAGACATTTTCTTGGGATCTGGCCAGATGCCAAATATCCTCCAACAGGTCAGATTAAGTGGCTGTATAAAACATTTCAAAAGTGAACTTGTCTAGAGGAAAGAAAGAATAAGATGCTTATCAGTCCTGAATCAGGCTTACTAGGGAGAAATAAGATGATTCAAGAACAAGGCACTTTTGCCCTGGATATATTGGTGTTTTGACACTTGCTTTCCCTTAGGTTTAGACAGTGACTAGTGAGCTGTCTTTTAAAGTCAGAAGGAGTTTTCTAATCACAAAACAACACTCTCTGGTGGTTGGAACATACAGCTGGGATGCAGGGAAAACAAGTCTTATTCCTGTTCAAAATGGTAGTTTTGACTCTGAAAAACTGATATTGCTTTTATTTCCCATTTTCACCATTTGCCCTCCTCATGCCTTGAGACATCTGGAGGAAGGACCTCCATATACATGTGACCACTGGACTAGGAGAACTGAACAATTCTGGGGTAGGGTTTATTTGTTGGTTTACTTTGGGTTTGGTTTTTTTTCAGAAGACTCTCAAGGTTCCTGTCCCTTAAATAACCCTTACCTTTGAGGAGCAAGGGAAGCTCAAAGCATCCCTGCTGCAGGGGAGATAATAGAGCATTAGACACCAAAATATCAGACTGAATATCTTTCCCTCTCTCTCCTCCACAACTCACGCATGAAGCCAGATTTCTTCCCAAGAAATGCTACCCTGGAAATTTGCCTCCTGTTGCATTTTGCACTCCTGCAGCTCTAAATTCAGATAACTGATGTCATTGTTAAAAGGGCTCTAATTCTAACACTGTTCCTCTGTGGTATAAAGACCTGCACCTCCACTTTTTCTATTTCTTTGAGACACAGATAAGGAGTCTTCTTAATGGTGTTCTGGTGTTGTAAAAATCAAGATGTAGTAAAGGTTTGAATCACATCTATGTGTACTCCCCAGGCTTCAGCCTAGGGGGGGCAGGAGTTGAGGACTCATGGCAAGTTAAACAGAGAAGCAGGCTTTTGGGGCTGAGTAATAAACTCATGAAAATTCGGGAGTTATTAACAAAAATGTTGATTGACCTCTAACTTTTGCTTTCCATATGTAGAATATGTGCTAGGGAAGCAAAAGCACTTTATACACTGTGAAAAAGAGCGTTGGGTTTGGGTTTTTTAGAGGACTTAGGGTATTCTTTTTTAATATATGCTTTGTTTCTCAAGCTGTGACATGTCTGAAAGTCCAACCCACTCCTCAAAAGTTCAGTGGGATTGTTGGCTAATCTCAGTACGTCCCAGCAGCCAGTCTGGAAAGTCACTTGCCGACACAAGGCACACACCATGCAAGTGTCTTAGAAGGAAGGCGAGAGCCTTATTTCCTTCTCTTTGAAACACTCTATTCCTCCCATCAGCTTGTGTGTTTTCCCAAATTAGAACGAACCCAGACAGCAAAACTGACAGAAGAGGTCAACTGACTTCTACCCAGTTGTGAATCAACAAGTTTGCCTCAGGATCTCAGAAGCAAGCTGTTCCCCAAGAATAACTCCCCAGGCTTTCCTGTTGTTTCTGCAAATGCTCCTCTGCTTCTGTGGCTCTCCCAGTGGCCCGTGACACTTCTGTGTGGTTTGTAGCAGAGCTATAACTGCTCACTCTTGCCCCAGGATGTAACACCAGCCTCTCCAGCAGCTCTTTCTTAAAAACACATGTGTACTTCATTAATCACTCTGGAGTAGGAAGTTCCCTGAGTGAATTACCTTCATCTTCTAGAAAGAGGCACCATCCTATCCTCACTGCTCCCTCAACTCCCAGAATCTGACAGCCCTTGCCAGCCAGCAGTTTACCCTTGACAATGATGTTCTCATTGTGGGGAAGAAAGAAGCATTGGGAGGTGTTTCTTCATGCCAGCTGCTCACCAGAAGCTTCTTGGACACTCTTAGTTATAGCCAGCAAATGATAGTGCCTGGAAAACTAGTGTCATCCCTTTGAGACCTTTTCTCCTGCACAAACCAAGCTGAACTTTTCTCTTTGTCTGGCTGTGACCATGGGGGAGCTGAGGGATGCAGGGCAGCCTGCCGAGGGCTGGGAAAGCAAACTTTAACCTGTGGTAACAAGCACTGCAGAAGGGTAGTATAGCTCTCAAAGCTATGAATAGGACTCCATGCGTGGTATTTCACTCCTGATCACCAAGAAACCTTTTGAGTTGCAGGCAGAAGCCCACAGCATACCCATGAGGACATCACTAGCTTGGTCAGGGCAACTTCTTGCTCTAGACTCCAAGAAGAGCCTGAAACACAGCAAGGTACTTGTCTCCAGGCTTGCAGGCATGCTCAGGTCACTGCATGGAACAAATCAGCCTGAGGTAACACAGGTCATATTTAAGATCTGCAAATCATTAACTGTAATGATTGTTCAGAAAGAGAGATGGCATCAAAACCCTCTTCCCTCTCCTCCACTCTAAACCTCTACCCCTCCCCTTTCCTTTCACTCCCTGGTGCTTTCAAGCAGCAAAGATTATCTGAGGATTGTTTTCCTCCTGTTGTGAGTCATCAAAAATCAGCTCAGGAGCAAGGCACAGTGGAACCACAAGGAAAGGCCAGCAGGAGGTAGGGGCAGAGAGAGCTGGTCCAATTCACCTGCGCCCATCCTCCTCATGGAAGCATACCCCTGGTTGGGATGAGAAAGCATGAATGCAAACACATGAGGAGACAGAGACCATGAAGGTATTTTTGCTCTGCCTTGCTGGCACAATCAAGAGGGAGGGTGAGCTCTCCAAAGAGTAAAAACGTTTATTTTCACTCAAGAAAGCAATGGATGGTGTCATGTCCAAGGTCTTGCAATTACCTTCTGGTTTGAAAACATCTTATATCCCTCCCTCTCCTTTCTCCGGGTGGGAAGTATTCACTTGCTGACGTCTCCATTCATACCCTCTCACCCATTATTTCTTGCATTCACAATAGCAAATATATTCATTTACCATTAAAGCAAGAATGAGGATGAATGCATTTGGAAACCTTTACTTCTCCTATTGTAGGTCCTATATACAAAAAGATATGCAAGAACAAAAGCAGCACAGGGCTTGGAGGAGCTGAAACTTTGGCTGGAGGTGATGCAGAGCACATAAAAACCTGCAGAAATGTTTGACTCCACCTTTGACTAAGAGAACGGAGAACTCTTCTCTGGGGCTTGTTAGAACTGTAACAGTCTAATTTAGAAGAACAGGATTGGATGAATATTTTATGAGGGTATTTCCGAAGGGCTGTTAACATTTAGCAAACAAAAGACATCCATGATTCATTTGCCTTCTCACATGGGGCAAATGAGTTAATAAATATAAGAAGGGAATTAAAAGGGGATGCTCCCAGCGCTGAGAGCTGCTGTTGCCTTTAACAGGTACACAGAAAACTGGGATCACTGAGGTTCTTGCAGCACCTATAGGAAAGGCAGGTTTAGGTTAAAGCTTTAAACTTGACTCAAACTCATTTCCTTCTCCAGGGTCCCTTGGTAAGTGCTGCTGGTCCCAGTGCTAGTACTTAGGTGTCTAAAAACCTTTGACAACCTACATCTGTGTTCCCTTTCTCTAAGAAGGTAAAGGAAATCTGCCATCAGTCTCCTGATCTAGTTAGACGGTAACTCCCAGGCTGTGGTCAGCATAGCCCAGGTAGTCATGACCTGACTCCAGGTACTTCCCCAAGTGCTCATCCTGCAGAGGAGGCATGAGGCTGTGTTTCAGGGAGGGCCCTGACCACACCAAGAGAAGGAGCAGACAGCCCAGTCCACAACAGCTGCATTCTCTTTTCAGGGTTGTGGGGAAGAGAATTAGCACTAGTGGGAATGCAAAGAGGTCCTGCCTCTCACCTTCTACTGTGGTGGACCCACCCCTCTGCAGTACATCCTATCGTGCCTGTGGCAGGTCAGTTGGGCAAAGAAATGTTTCCTTTCTATGGGGAGGTGTGCTGCTTTGGAGCAGGCGGTTTTGGGTACCTTGCCCCATCCTGCCAACTCAACCAGCCCACATACATGTCCTGAAATTTGCCCAAACCTTTGAATAGTTTGGTCCACCTTGAGCCTGAGCCTGATACATTTTTAATAAGTAACTGAGCATGGCATGCTCTGTCTTGCTTCTGGTTGCTCAGAGCTTGCAAGTAGCCTGGTTAGGCTTTTTTTGCTAATATATGCTCCACAGGATGTGCTCTACCAGCCTCTGTCACTGGTGAGCATCCAGCATCAATTTACAATGTACAGGTTACAAGAAATCCAGCTATAGATGTGGCTCTAGAGATTATTTCTTTTACCTATATGGAAGCACACCACCAACAACTTTGCACTACTTTTGTAGACACATAGATGTACATATAAGACAGCACAGTGCCATAAAATGATACTGACTCTCCAGGTGAGGCATAGCACCACTTCTGTCACTGGAATGGTGATGAGCATTTCAAACTCTGCCTTTGCTAGGCCATGTCATGCAAGGTCTGTCTCCAGGAGAATGTGCCCATTGCTACAGTACCCAGACATTTGCAAAACTAAATAGCAGTCAGATGCAAAAAAGAGCTCCAAGAGACTGGACACTGGTATTTTCCTAGTCCTTCCTCCACATTTTGCCTCCTTGCTCAGAAGTTCACATCTAGCAAAAGCTGCAAAACCTGTTCTTGCAGTCTTCTCTAGAGAACCACATCAAAGCAGAATAGTGAGATGATGACCAGATATACTGGTGTAACCCAAATCCTTTCCAATCTCTAGGCTTCCCCTCCCTCCCACTAAATCTGACCACAGTTCTCTGCCATGGGCGCAATACTGTTTAGCCCTATTTTAATCCTGTTTTGGAAATCTATTACTACTGTTTCTAAAGCATACACTGGGGACTAAACAGAAATCACAGGCAGGATGAACTTTCTGACTTGGTAGCAGGAGGCAGACATGATACAGAGTTCAGGTCTAAAGCAAGTCCCTCTTTTGATTGCACTATCTCTGGCATGCACTTCATATTTCAGCAGTGTTCACACACCTGCCTGTTCTGGCCTCTGCTTTGTTTTTCACCTGGAGAAAGTGGAATATTCAGGCTCAGTCCCTGTTCTGACGTGATTCCCTGCAGTGATTTTCTGCAGGCAGTTTTCTTCTGATGCTGGCAGTCCAAGGCTGGGCTCCTTCCATGTCTGAAGTCCTAAAATCATGGCAGAATTATCATCATATCATGTCCTAACACCAATTTCTGCCAACTGCCACTCACTTGGGCCAATCTCCCTGGTGGCTGTAACTCAAAGCTGCAATAATGCCAGCTTGCCAGGTAACTGCCCCAAATTTTACTTCTTCAGAGAGCAAAATTATCCTGGACTTCCCTTCACTTCCAGCCTGGATAGAAAGCTCATCCCAGAAACATATTTTAGTTATGTTCTGGAATATGATGCAGAGAGAGCCCGGGCCCATGTCATTCCTTATGCTGGTTCCAACCATGCATTCATCTATGCATGATTTCCTGTACATACATGCAACTGTAGGAAATGAAAAAAAGAGGAGGGAAAGTTTTCTTGGCTCCTTCCTGAGGGAATCTGACATCACCTGGAGGAAGCTGGAAGAGGATATGCAGGCAAAGGACTACCAGAAATCATGCTGAAGGTAATCTGCTCACACAAATGCAGATGAAGAGCATGCGATATCTCAGCCAGCTGCCTGGCACATACTTCTATGGAAAATACAAAGATAACCTCCAAGTCCATTA
The DNA here is from genome assembly GCA_032466535.1 of Forpus xanthops. NCBI lineage: Eukaryota > Metazoa > Chordata > Aves > Psittaciformes > Psittacidae > Forpus > Forpus xanthops. The sequence goes on from JASSUY010037130.1 coordinate 26,547, forward strand.
GGCTAGTGATTGAGGGGCAAAAGAGAAAAAGACCCAATACGCATCATAGAAATGCACTAAGAAAGTCTCTGGGTGCTTGCTTCATTTTCTGACTTTGAAACAAATACAAATCTCTTCATTTCTCAACTGACCCAACTGTGAAAAGGGAATAAAAATGCTGAGTTAAAACTGATGATCTTATTTAGTAGAAAAAACAACTACATGTGGCAAAGAATTGCAGTGTTTGTACTAATATTTGCACTGTATCTGTATGAATAGTATAGTGTATTATTATAGTGGAATAGTATTGTAGCACGCATTATTACATACTAATTATTAGGAAGCTGGATGGCATTTGGAATAAATTAGGAAGCTTAGAAAGGAGTGTTTCAACAAGACCTAACACAAAAGGCTAAATGACACACAATAGCAATGTGCTGAAGACAAAGGTGAGTGGATCTGTTTGGGTTGGAATGCATTCAGCCTTTTCCTGGAGATATACCAAGAATGAAATTGCTACCATATTTCAGCTTCCATATCCTTTTATTATTTGGCCTTGGGAGACATCACCATTATTGAAAATATTATTGAGTGAAACCCATGAAAATGAGAGAGCGTCAAGATTTGTTAAGGACAGGCCTAACAGAGTGCTGAGCATGTCTTCCTAACGACAGTTCTGCAGAAGCAACTCACTTCTGACTCACAAAATGTATCATACACCAGTAATAACAGCCTCACCTCCAGGTTTCCCTGTCATGGTTTGCCACTCTCCCTAGTATTCTGTGGTTGAATTTGCAAGGCCACTGATGCATAAACAGCTTCTTCAGCCCTGAACTTCCCTGGAGTATAGTCTGCTGTTTACTCAGATATACAAAGAGATATGTGTTTATGTACATGTATATGTATATGTATAAATATGTATATATGCAGCATGTACTTTTCCAAAGTTCCCACACATTACTTAATTAATTTATTGTTTGGAAATTCCAGTAGCATTATATGAATGATTTTAGCAGGAACTTAGCCAGACAAATTAATTGAGAAGTTTATTTCCATGGTTTTGTCATTCTGGGAAATGTTTTTTTTTTTCTTTTTTGGAAAAAACTGTTGCAGAACAGATGGCTCATGTGAGATACTTGAAATTCCACCAAATCAGAACTGATAAAAACAGATAGCTTCACTGAACATGGTGGGTGTTAGGTAACCACAGAGGAAGTAAATTGTGTATGAGCCTGACACCACTAGCGATTGCTTTGGATTTTTGCTGTGCCCCTTGCTTGTGTGATTCGCTTTCTAATTATGCTTACGCATTTGCACTATAGTGCACTGTGCTGGATACAAGATACAGCACATGCATCTTTCTGCTTCATTGTGCTTCACTAACCATCACAAGTTTCCTTATCCATTCTGGAATCAAATAGCTCAAGGTGCTGCTCACTGCAAGCAGTTTTGTAAAATGGGATGCCTTACCAGTTTCCTCACTCCCTGTCTGAAAAAGAGAGCAGGACATGACATATTCCTCTGAAACTGGGACTGCGCAAGATTTAAGGGAGAAGAAGGGAGAAATTTTTTTTAAAGAGTTTCTTTCTGTGTGAAAAAAAAGAAAACGCAGTTCTGGGTCAGGACTGACATTTTATTGACATTGCCTTAACAGTTTTTCTGGGAAATTTTACACTTTAGTCTCCACATTTTCATTCTGAAATGAACTTTTAGATCTTCTGAAGACCAAAATAAAGGGATTTTTTTTTTTCAATTTTCTTCAAAACTCTCTAAACCCCTCAATTTATGGAGAGAAAAAAAAAAAATGGAGAAAATCAGAATGTTTGAGTTTGGGTTAAACTGGTATGAAGCTGTAGGATTTTCTTTTTTGTTTTGAACTCTAAATTTGAAATGGACTTAAAAGTCATGTTCCTGTCATACTCTCCTTTTTATATTCAGTTCATTCACCCATGCTAGACTGGGATCAATAATCAGAACAGGTACATTATAAGTAGAGAAAGAAAGTGATTAGCTTTCACTTTGGTAGACTTGAAGAAGTAGTTCTGCTTTTAGGAACATTTATCATTTAGAAGCATCCCATAAAGACAAGAACTAGATAACAAGCAGCAAACAAGCAGCAAACTTTCCTATACTGTGATACCAGTGCCATAGCAATGCTTGATACTTTTTGCCTGAATTACACATGTTAACTTCTGGTCTTTGATCTAATAAATGGAAGTATCATTAGAAGGGGTAACTCAAATACCTGTAGGTATGAACACTTGTAAGGACCTTTACATACACTTTAAATGTCAGTGTTCAAACATGCAAACTGGTCTCTCTTAGGAAGAACATTCAGAACAACAACCAAGGGTTTGTTGTTGCTTCTTTCTCTAGGTAAACTTTAATGCCACCAAATGTGACCTGCATTACTTATGTGCATTTCCTTTCCCTTAATGTCTGCATTGGTATCCACAAACCTTCTTTCAGAGTTCTTCCAAAAAGTCTTGTTTACCTCTATACAGTAGATGGAGTCCTGAAGGACAGAGAAAACATCTTCACAAAGGAGGAAATTAAGCCCGTCATCCAGGTATCACTAAGTAACTTTTGAGTAACCTGAGATGAGTTCTCCTTGGAAAAGGATACCCACTTGGATAAATCTCTCTTAGAGGGATTCCATATGGAAATGTTCTGATCTGTCTGGTTGCTAAAGGAATTAATGAGGAAATGGACAGAAGCAGGTTCTGCAATTGTTCCATGCTGCAGGAACCTAACATTTCATTTTTCTCTGAAAAACAATATAAATGGGATAGCCAGGGAGCTTTCCTAGCCAGGATTTTACTCAGTAGAATGTTTCCAAATGGAAAACAAGCACATCCACCAGGAAGCAGTAGGTATCATGGAGGTTTCCACTGTCAGTCCCTTGCCAAACCCACATGAAAAGTCTTCTGCTTCAGTAGATGGTGGCATCCAGGCAACTTTTCAGAGACCCTGAATTGTACAAAATACACTGGAATTCCTTTTCCCCCTGGCATAGCAGGAAGGAAAGCACTAGATGGGCAAAAGGCTTCAAAAAATGCTTCTTAAAGGTCTGAAGATATCTTCAGGATAACAAGCCTGGTTTCTTACCAGTTTAGCAGGGGTGAGGATTAGGAACAGCTACGTTGGGGGATTTTGCTGTTGCCAATGAGCATGGCCAGAGGAACTGGGAAATGCACCAATTTAATGACGGATCTAGGGGCTGTCAGAGGGTAAGTAGAGAAAACATTAATACTGTTCAAGGACTCTTCTTTACAGGAGAACTGAGCTAGCAAAAACAAGTGCCAAGGTCCTTATTGAGTAGATGAGTCTGCTCCTGGGCACATATGTTGAGTGAAGGCTGCTGGGATACTCTACAAAAAATTCCATGATTTGTGTTTTCTTGCTGGGACATCCAGCCAAACCACTAAAGATGAGAATCGTCCTTGTATTATTAAGATTCCAGTTCTAGAAGTATCTGTAAAAAATTGTAGTTCTCTTCCCTGGCTACTGGTCTGAAGGAGGACACCTTACTTCTTCTGAATCATATGTATATAATTAGGTCCACTTTCCTTGTACTTCTTTCTTAGGGAGTGAGCCTCAATGAATTCCAGATGAATACATTGTTTTGTTTTATTTTATTTTATCTTTTTTTTTTGGTTTTGTTTTACCCAAGTGGTCTTCACTGGGGGCTGAAAGCCAAGCTGGTAGATTTTTCTTGTATTATCAACCTTTGGAATGTATCTCTCCCATTGTTTCAGCTCCTCTCCTTCATATTTAGCAGTGAAATGTGTAATTTGCCCTTTATTTTTGAACTGGTTTAACCCTTTCATATCATGCAAGACCTCAGAGGGAAAAAAGAATGTCCCACTAACTCCTACTTTAATTACTTATAATTTTTAGTATTAATTACTACTGTGCTAGGCTCTGTACAGAGACAGCAGGATGAAGATTTTCATAGCTATTTCCAGTTGAAGAGTAGGAAACAGGAATTAAGAGCAGGTGCAGGCTGGAGAATTGAGACCTTGAGTCACTCTCCTGACTGCAGTGTTAAGAAGCAATATGTTCCATCCATATCTACATTGAAGAGCAATTTAGAAAAATTAAAGCTCTGAACTCCTCAGTGCCAGTATCTGTTTCACAAAGAAAGCCTTCAGCTATTGTGCACTTCCTTAAGACATTTCAGTTTGATGTCTAATATTTAATGGTATGAACCCTGGGCTCAGGGTCTAAGAGTTGGGGTGATTTAAGTATCTGCAATTTTTGTTGATTTCACTAGGGTGAATAGGTGCCTCTCACTCCTCAAAAACAAATTGATGAATTTTTTCAGTGAGTTTATGTAAGGAAAAAGAGTTTCATTCAGAGCTCATTAGTCCAACTTGGAGACATTTGGTCATCTGGGTCATAGGCTTGTAACTTTCCTCTGATACGCATGTATCTGTCTGTACTCACACTAGGACAAAAATCTGTGCTTCCCAGAAACAGACTTGTCTCTGCTAGTTCCAACCAAAGAGGGGAATGAAAGGGCTGGCATTTAAAAATGCAAATAATACTAATGGAAAATAAACAGATACATATGTTCCCTGTGGCCCGTGATGGTCTTTTCTGAGAATGCTTGTTCATACTTAAGAGCAACAGTCAGTGGGTGGTTTTCCAGTGAGCAATCACCTCAGGCTGAAAGTTAGGAAGCAAAGGAGAGGAGCCAGATGTTATGAGCAGAGGGCTGAGCACCAACAGGTTCAGTGCCCATCCTTGGTAAAGCCTATAATGCAAAGGACCTCTCAGCACAGTCCCATACATCCAAGTCCTGTCCAGCAAAATGAATCTTAATTCTGAAGTTTGGATGAATCTGGGTCTATCCCTTCCACCCATCTGAGCTGAACTGGAACTGGGCCACTAGAAGGATCTGGTTTTGATTAACCTTCTCATTCATGCAGCGTCAACCAGCTTAATTTTTTTATTATGGCTGTGAGAGAGAAAAAATAAAGAAGGAGTTGCCTGGCATGGTGCAGCCTGCAGCTGTTTCGTCTGAATTTCAGAGAGCAAGAGAGGAAGTATAGAGAGACTTAGCTGAAATGGAAAATGTTAAGGGGGGATCACATACATAAAACACATCTGCTACTGGGCAAGGGTCTGACTCCTGGGCCAGAAATCTGGACTGCAATACCCTCTCAGAAGCTTGGAAATAGCATCTGTATTGATTGATATTTGTAGTTTTTCTTTTAGCCAAGCCCTCTTTCCAGCTGCTTGGTTGTTTTGACACAGACTGAAATTCAGCTTTTCTTTCTATTCTCTCTTTCCCTAAAATCACAACCTCTTGCCCTTGGATCCTCAGATGTACAGAGGTTTTGCACATGGGAGCAAAAAAACACTATTCTGCACAGAATTTCTCTCTGCACTGAAAAGACTCAACTATCATTTAGATCACCTTGGGCTTGACATTCCTTCACCATAAGGAGTTGAATGTCTACAGTCACTGTAAAATGAGTGTGATTTTTGTGTCTTACAGTTTATGCTGTTATCTATCTAGCTTGTAGCATCCACTACACAAAGCACTTTTGCAAGAAAGGATGATGCAGCTCCTCAGAAGATTCTTCATAATCTTGACTGACCTGGCCCCAGAGCTGAGACTTGGTGAGTGATACAGTTTTCACCTTCAAGTTCAACCTGGAAAACTGTTTTCACGACTATTACTTTGGCATCTTTTATGTGCTTAAAATTCCAGAATGATAAAAACAAAGAAAATAAACAGAAATATACAATAAAAAAAAAAATAAAAAAAAAAAATCAAGACAGAGAAAAAAAAAAAAAGGACCAGAAAGCAGCATTATGACTCCTGTATTGAGTCTTATTTCCCAAGTAATTGCAAGAAATGAAAAAGGGCCAGTTTCCCAGGTGAACACTGCAGAAATGTACATGGACTTTATTAGTTTCCCAGAGGTTTAAACAGAGCTTGACATTTCACATTTCACTGAACATTACACTCATACAATGGATTGGGAAGTATATTTTTGAGCCAAAAGTTCTCAAACAAGGGCGTCTAACTCCCTGAAGCCAAATCCTTGTTTCGGCACCTAAAATTTCTGAACACCCACAGCTTTTTCTGATTTTTATTAGATTTGTTTGTGCTTAGCGCTTCTGAGAAACCCCTCTGATTTTATTTAGGTGACTGTTGGCAGCGGTGTCCACACTTCAAGTAAAAAAATATTGAGAGAGGAAGAAAACGGAAAATAAGCAGTGTTCTTAGCTTGAGATGACTTACAGCAGAAGTTCAAATCCAACTTTAGGATCCTTTATTGGCCTAACCCAAACCATTCTGAATTGGTTTGGCTCCACTAGAGCTCTAAATGATGTTGACTAACTTAGGCTAGCTATGCCCAATTAAGAATATTTCTAAAAGTTGTTTGGTTTTTTTTTGTTTTTTTTTGTTTTTTTTCGCATAGATTTACTCGATTGATTAATGTATGTTACCTTAAGGATCAAAGCTGAAATGTTTTGCCCCAGGACCTTATTCACTGAGCTCCAAGAAGCAACATAATCAAGGCTGGACAACATTTTTATCTCAAATCATTCCTGCTGCCAGAACCCAAGACCAGTTCCCGGCACAGTCTATATACAAGACAGCAGGTAGCAGGCAGAACCAGAAACCCCTTATAGAAGGACTCATGCCTTTCCTTATGTACCTGCATGAAGAGCAACAAGCAACAAAATTGATTTAGTGTGGGACCAAGGCTTATATATGAAAACAGCTCTATGGAAGAACAAAATCAGGATAAGTGAAACAGCAGGAAGTTATCCAGTGCCCAGCAAGTGGTATCCCAAGGAATAAAACTGCTGGGATAGCTCAGCATGGGTCATGAACAAGTAAGAGTCGTTCTCCTTCCAGTTTATATGTCTCAGTTCCTCATATCTCCTGCCATTTTCACACAATTCCTAGTCTTCCTTCAGGCAAATTTCCATTGGTTTCTCCAGAGGAAGTACTGTGTAACAGCTGAGTCAGGTTCTGAAGACTTGAGTGTGTGATCTTCTACATGACACACTGCAAAAAAATATGCTTCACTGAGGTGTTGGGTTTGGGAACAAGGGAAAGGAAAAACGTAGTTGCAGGTGCACCCCCTTCCCTTGAAAAACAAAGGACTGAATAACTTTTTAATCTTTCATAATATTTAGTTTTATACCTTTTTTTTGGTGGGGGAAAGAAAGGGAGGGGAATGTGAACATCAGATTATGTAACTTTAAAAATGTGTTTTTACTTAAAAGCTAATCAACATCTCCCACATCAGACAGTAAACGTGGTGTTGTTGAGCAGGATTATCCCTGATCTCTGCTTTGTCTCAGCTGTGGATTGAAATGTGTAATGTTATCCTGGTAAATATTTTAACCATATGGGCTGCGATTTCATGGCAATTATATGACAAGGGAAGTGCTCAGCAAGACAGTCACAACCCAAAAAATGGTGTGGGAGTTTGGTTGGTTGGTTTTGGGATTATTTTGTATTTAGTTTTTTATTTATGCCTTTACTAAGCTACTTTTTTGCCCAGCAATGCAAGAAGACTAGAACTAGGACTTCTGCCTGCAAAGTGGGTGCTCAGCAGCAGATGCACACAGCTGCATGCATGAAACCATCCTCAGCTCATCAACATAACTACTATATCCCACCCCACAACCCTAGACAATGTTCTCTATCTGAATTGGCTACTGGATTGTGCTTTTTCCTGTTTGGTATATCTTTCATGTATACAGCAATGAGGATAAACACTGAGGAACACTGGGTGTCAAGAAACAGTCTTGTACAGAGTGTCTGGATGAATTCTCTCAGCCCCATATATATGCAATAGAACAGAACAGAACATTTCAGTTGAAAGGGACCTGCAACTAGTCCAACTACCTGACTGGCAGTGACCAACACTGAGTTACTGTAGTTCACAGTTCAATTCTAAAGAACGCTGCAAAGCTGAAGTCTATCCTGTGATGAATTTATTTCCAGCCTCAAATTGAACCTTCTATTTCTCTGCCAGTGGCTTGCTCTGAACAACTTCAGGATATTTTACAAAGCTGGGCTCATTTAGTGTTGGTGTCAAGATGTAATGTCACTAAACTCTGCATTGAAATATTTTTCCAACATGGTAACTTGATTCTTTTTGCACAAACTTTCACTGAAGGTGTAATATTGTTTATTTCCTGTCATATCTCACTGTGAAATATTGCTGTGGAGTCTTTCAAATGACTTGTAGCGCATCCCACTCATCATGACATTTCACCTGTGATGGTACACCTACTAGCTGGATATAACTAGTTTTTAAAAATATGTTTCAATTAATTACATGAAACCTGGAGTTATACAAATTCTAGAATCTGACATCTTCATTTAGACAAAACTCACATGCAAGCCAATAGGAATTTGGTTTAAGAAAGTAATTCAGAATCTGACTCAAAAGTAAACTATTTAATATTAATATTACATTAATATGGTTTATGCATAATACAGAGTGAACTACCATTTTTCTAGAAAGTCAGAAGATTTGTATAAGCAAAGAGATTACAAGCCTTCATCCTGAATGGGAAATATATTGAGTTACAGATCACTCCTGGGTTTTGCATTTGTGAAATTGAAGATAAGAAGCATTTGAATCTTGTTCTGACACCTGCAAACTCACACAGCAATGCAGGTAAAGTAGCATGTGTGCTGGCTGAGTGTTTTAGTTCCTGGTGATTCACTGTGAGCAAGGCCAGGAAAAATGAAAAAAGAGGGAAGATATAATAGTAGCAAGTGAAAAAAAATCAATTTCACGTGTGCCAAAGATACAGCTAATCAAGTCCTGGACTTGTCCAAGTTGGCTGTTTCCTAACGTCCTGCTGTTTTAGAGATTCGATTGAATCCCTCTGTACTTTTTAATGCTACCAAATAAATGTAAATACAATTGCATAAAATGTAATCCACGGTGTGGTATATTTGAGCTCATGAGTTCCACATGGCTACAGGCATCTCTTTTATTCACTATGAAGCACTAACAGTCTATGGAACATCTTTGTTTTTTTCTGGGTGCAATGTCTATTATTTCACATTTGATGGATTTTAAAAGAATAATGAATACAAACACAGCAGGAATGGAGTTTATGTGACTTCCCCTCCTAATGAATGTGTTCTTAAGCAAATGTACATAGTCCTCATCTGCAACTTGGAAATAGGTTAAGTACGTGTGAAATTAAAAATACTGTAATGTACTTTTATCAGTTTAGCAAGAGAAACTGGTTTTCTCTACGTGGACCAGAGAAAACGTGAGAGTTTCTAAACACACAGGGAAGATGGTGGCATTTTATCTAGTTATAACTAAAATTAAAACTATGGAGAGATTTTTTTAGTGACCAGACTATAAAACTGATCTGCCCTTAAGCTCCACAAAGGGCAAGTTGTGTTTCTCTGGCTGGAGAGACAGACTATGACGAGGGCCCAAGTCTTTGCCCCTAGAGAGGATGCACAATGGGATATTGCTCAAGTTTCTGCGCAGCATGTGTTCCAACTAAGGGAAGCATTGGGACTTTCACACCATATCTACCACATCTCACCAGTACAATTTTGGAGATGGGTGACCTGTTGTCTGGTATATAGGGCGTAAGTATTCCAATGGTTACTGTCCAGAGCTAATCAGAAGTCCTTGTCTTTTCACCCAAAGTATCTAAGTGTTGGGTTGGAAAGTCTGGTCAGCAAAAACAGAAGCCATCTGCATAAAGGGTACCTATCATGTACAGCTGGGTAGTAATTTTTCTGATGGTTACAGAAAACTGAAGTCAAGGAAGTGGAAAACATGTTTCCTCTCATTACAATTAGGACTTTCTATCGATGTCTTAGGCTATTGGAAAACATTTCATGTACTTTTAGGGATTTTTAACTCCACAGCTGTTTTTGCAAAGGAGTATTTTCAAGAAAAGGAAGGTTATTTAGTGTTACTAGGAAAGGGGGATGATATCACAAGTCAGAAACTCTGTTAATGTCATTTATCCCAGGGCACAGGCATGTGTGCATATGGCTGTAGGGAGATACTGAAGACTTTGCTGGGATAACTAAGTATCCTGTGGGTTGGAAATTGTACCGGCATCTTCACATCTTCAAATTCTTGGCAACATGGGGTCCATGACAATTAACTGATAATTATGAGGAACTCACCACAAAAAGCTATCTTGCAAGAGCAGGCAGAATATGCCGATTTTTTAGTTTGCATAGGTTTGCCTGGTGAGTCCCACATAGTCAGGTCTCACTCCAAACTGACAGCAATGTAGCTTGTATGCCTTTCTAGAACAAGCAGAAGTTATAGGGAAAATTTGGGAAATAACTGCACACTACATGCCATTTTAAAGAAGAAAGAAAAAAAATGAAGGTGGTGAGAGACATGATAAATTCTCTTTCAATATGTGGCAAGTTGTTATAAAGTGGTTGATGGCAATGCATGCTACAGTAACCGATAAAAAGATGAAGGGCAAAAACCTGCAATTTGCATCAAAGAAAATTTGAGCTGGAAATTAAGGACCACATAACTGTAATGGGAACAAGAAATTTAGGAGGACATTGCTGCTTATACAGTATGCTCTGCATATACATCAGCCTCACTGGAGTGCAGAAAAATAGTGTTTCTCTTGAGACCCCTTCCTGTTACACAATGCTGCAATCTCTGGAATTTTACAGAGAATAAATAATGATCTTTGACTGCATGGATATCTAAACTGAGGTCTTGAATTGGTCCAAAAGATGCCAGACAGAAAGCAGTAATTGTAAATATTAAGTCCAGAACAAAACCTCCCAGGAGTTTAGATTAATTCAGATACGGGACTTTGATTCCTCAGGTATTTTGGCTGACTAGGAAATTAGGTCATTAACTATCATTATAATTTTAAAAGTTGTTTATGGAAGCTCCCTAGGTGCTTTCCAGGGATTTAGAAACTCCTGCACACTGCTTAGAAGAGCTGAAATGCTGGGATGCAATCTTCCCAAATCTGTGAAGGCCTAGCTCTGTGGATTTGACTATAATTGCATTCTAGCTAGCACCAGCTCAAAAAAATTGGAAATTAAGAATTATTACAGCCTCCCCATCCTAGTTACAGACCTAGAGAAGGAGCCAGGACTTGATTCCACATTCTCCAAAAGCCCATGACATTCCAGCTTTTTGGAACATTGACTGGGAATGAGGCAGAGCCATGCTAAGCCTCACTCCACCTGTAGATGCATTTTGGCAAATATTAAAATCCAAAAAGGAAAGGAAAGAACTTGCATTGGGTATAAAAATCCCAGATGTGAGAGTAAGCCTTAGTGTCAGGTAGAATTTGCTTTACCTTTTACACAATTGCCATAATTTCTCTTACCACATTAGGTAATTACCTGGTGCTTCTGTGTTTCAGCTAGTTAAGGCCAGGGCTGCCAAAAGCTTGGAGGTTATCTTCACTTAAGCATCCAAATATTAAAAGGCTTAGCCAAAGCTTATCTCAGATTCTGAAGACTTCTACACTGGCCTTTCCAGCACTTTCCTTTGTAGGATCCAAAACGCTTTCTCTCCTCAGTCAAAGGCAGCCACTGACTTCAAGGAAATCCAGTTATATCCTCTCCTTTTATTCTCCAATTATTTTCAAAACACTACTGATTACAGTAGCAGTACTATTGCTAGAGATGGGCTTTACCTCTTCATCTGAGGCTTGGGGAAAGCTCAATCAAGGATGTAGATCCTGATTTGGTTTGATTTAAATGGATTACACAGTAGTGCCTCAGCAGCATTCACATCTATAAATGAACTCTTGAAGAGTTCAAAGCGGTTCATTTCTGTCTCGCTCCTGAACTAGCCACTGAATCGTATGGTATTTATTTTTTACTGACTCTTATCTTCTTGTTTAACTGATAAAATAGACAAAATGGAACTGTACCAAACTTCCTGACTTAAAATCATCTTTCAGGTGAGAATGCACTAGGCACATATCTTCTGCAATGAACAGTTTTGGAATTGTTTAAGAAGTAAAATGCAGCTGCCTGAGGATACTGGGAAGTGAGCCAAAGTGAACTGAGCTTAGATGGGAAAGAGAAGTTAGCAGCAGGTTATCAGAAGCAAGAGGCAGGTCCAAATTTGTTTCTGGGCCTTCAGTCCTGCCATCCTTCCTGCTTGAAATTTAATATTGTAAAGTCCAAAAGATTGGAGGATTAAATTCCTCCAATCACTGCAAATATCTCCTTTTCAAAATGTTGCAGGTTCCACTTCTCAGTAACACATTCCTCATGTAGCAGGATGAATCCATCGAAATACATAGAAACCAGGCTGGATTCTTTAAAGAATTCAAATAACATTAGTCTGAAAGTTCTAGAGAAGCAGTTAAAATACTTTGAGGTGGATTTGTTTGTTGGGTTTCTTTTTCTTCTTTTGTTTTCTTTTCCCTCCCTGGACTTCTTCTATTTCCTTTTTAATGTTATCTTAAGCTTTCAGGTTCCCTTTCCCAACCGCCTTCTTGGAAAATGGGCTGTCGTTTCTAAGCCATCTCCCCAACGATCAGTGGTTAAGAAATGTTTGTTTTTCAAATACCTTAATTGTATGTTCTACCCAGAAGTGATCAGCACCAAAAATTATATTTCAGAGCTAAACACATCCAGATGGAGACAGAACAGCCAGCCATTTGAAAAAGCCCAAAAAACCTTTCAGAGCTTCCCATGTGGTTTGGTTGATCACTGGTTAATTTCATAATGATTTCTCTTGCAGATGGCTGAATATAATCTGGGTTTATATTTATCTATTAGAAGAAAAAGCCAGGCTTTCAAAGACTACTCAGACATATCAATAACAGAAAGGCTGTGGAGTTGGTACAAATGCAGCTACTTCTGGCTTCAGGGGAACATAAAACCCTTTTCAGAGGCAGAGTTTTCTTTACAACACACTCACACTGGGCTCTTGGTTTTCATTAGCACTCACTCATCCTGTTTGAGGACAGAAATTCCTTGCACCTTGCTTTTGCTCTCAGGTGGGTTGAATTACTTGCTTTTATAATTCAGAGAGAAATGGAACAGCATACAGTGTCATGTGAGATATGAATTATATTGGGAAGAGACCTTCCATGCCATCTACTGTATTCACAGACTTTATAATGAAATGCATATGCCTGCCCAGTGCCAGATTTATCCTCAGGAATCCTTTTGCTGGCCTGGATGATTTTGCTCTTTCTTTTTGAAGCCCTTCTGAAGGACAATTTATGCCCCATTTTACTCAAGAAAATTTTACTTCAGTGTTACAATTTGCCTGGAAGTTCCTCAGACAATTTAACAAGGCAATGAAGGAGAAGAAGACAAAGTGGTCCCGCCAACATTCAAAATCATCCATATTCTGTTCTGGTTGAGAGCGGGTGTCTTCCAGAATGTAGTGATGATGTCAGGAAATAACCTTGATAATCTAATACCAGCGCCTTATGCTCTGGACAGTCAAAGGTATTTGTTCATTCTTGTATCTTAGCATGGTTGCAATCTGAGATAAATATAAGCTTCAAGGCCTGACATCTTAATCAGGACTCCAAACAAAACTCACACTGTGGAAAAACTCAGATGCAGCAACAGGCAGTAAAGTCCGGAGAGGGGATGAAGGGCAACACAAGATTCATTGGGATTAGAATTGTTTGCAGATGCTTGGAGAAGAGTTTCATCTGTTGGCCACCAGAATAGGTTATTTCCATGCCCCAAACTTGGAGGAATCATTCAGAAAATATAACTCTTGAAAACTCCTGGGCTGGATCTCGAAGTAGGCTTGTTTTCAGAAGCCTTCAGAATTATATCCTTTCTGTAACTTTCAGGGAAAAGCTAAAATAAATTGGAGTGTTTGAATTAATAAGCCACAGAATCAAATGACTACTACAGAGTGGTTTAAAGACAAATAGTTGTATTAATTTCCCTTACCTGTAGGAAGGAAGCCAAGTTCAACGAGCAGTGGAGGAGGAATATAAGCTTTACAAATTTGCCTGGGAAGGGGGTACAGAGCATTTTTTTAAATACTCCTTTTTCTATTCAGCCTGATAATACATCTAGAAATGCACAGGGCATGGTACTGAGCATGTTTACATTGATTTGCTTCGCAGAGTTTCACAGCTGATGTCAGAGTCCTGGTGCAAGCAAGATGCAACTCAAAACACTTGAGTTCACACATGTTGCTGAGAGAAGATAGGCACCTTGTACTTCAAAAAAAAAAAAAAACCACAAAAAAAAACCCCAAATAAACAAATTAACTAGAAAGAAGTTGCTTCAAGTGGGAACCCTCTTCAAGGCTCATGTTTAAAGGTACAAGTGAGCAACTGCAGAAATAAAATAGGCCTCCAAATACAGAGGTAACACTCCACAGCATATCTTACCAGAAAGTGTCTTTCAGGAGTCTCCACAGCTGTTGGAGAAAGTCTGATATCCTCACTTTAAAAGGAAGTTCTTCCCTGAAAAACAGCACCTTAGTTATTTGAGAGGAAAAGTCTGATGTCTCTTCATGGAGATGCTTGACTGAGAAGGAAGCCTGGGGGAGATGAAAGCTGGCAAGAAGGCTCAAAAAAAACCCGCAAACCTATGAGACCCTCTAATTTAAGCACAAATAGCAGGCTGTGGAGTGAGTGCTAAGTCAGAGAAGGAAGCATAAGAGAGCTTGATGAGGCTGCTTGCAGGCAGAGGGTACAATTTTGCTCCTCTCTGAAGGACTAGAAAAACACAAGACAAATTAAGTACACTTGACAGGAGATATCCACAAGATGTGTTTGATGGAAAAAAAAGGAAAGAAGGAAAGAACATGTTGACAAACCATACATCTATTCATCTTGAGATCTAGAAAAAGTACTATCATACTTTCCTAGGTATCAGAGACCACTACGTTTCATCTGTTATCTCTTGTATTGGCCCATCAAGGCCCTTATCTTCACCACTCCAAATTTTCATTGCTTTTTATGACCTCTGTGTGATATTAAGGTGTACCAGCTACCTCCCTGGCTACTACAAATCAAAAGGGAGAAAGTCTCCAGTCCAAAAGAGGAAGAATAGTCTTAATCAAGACTGCCCTGAGAGAAGTAATTGAAATGGGCTGGTGCACAGCTGCTATGAATCAAGGCTCTCCCAAGTCGCAAAATGCTTGACAAATAGAACTAGGGAATAACAAGCTTTTTCTGTTGCACCACCAATCAAAATATTGCTTGGGAAAAAAAAAATATTTTGGACTGAGATTTTTTTTTCACATTTTTTTTATTTTTTGTAAAAAAAAAAGCCCACAAATTAATTCTGAACCAAAGAAAAAAATTAGGCTTTTTTTTTTTTTGAAGTGATTCAGCACTTTGAAAATCTTCTATGAAACTTTTGTCTTTAAAACGATCAGTTTAAAAATAAAATCTAATTTAAAAACAAGAGATTATATATTTTTATTTGATGTTGTGAAATCAATGTTTTTCATTAATTTTAAAAATATTCCCACTTTCTCTGATTGTAGTTATTACCTATATGAGAATCAAATTCACAAATAGCTTACATTTCCCCTACAAACCTTAAGCCTCAATGAACTGTTTATCATAATTTACATCATTCTGCTGAAGAAAGTAGGAGCAGTGGCACCTTTTGCATATAGACCTCACCCCTGTATTAAGAGTCATGACTCTACTTGTGCACTCCTTTCTGTACTATTATAACATCTATTGCATTGTTTCTTTCATTAAAATGTTCATAAACTACAGGGATTTTAAGACCCCTTTCCAATCCATCTTCCTGCCCTAACTCAGAATCTATTCCAACTGTGTTACTTCTAAAAATGTTTCTCTAGTTTGTTCTTAAAAAACTCCAGTAATCCTCCCAGGGGAACAACACCCCAAGCAGTGCGCTCAAGAGATTCACTGCCTTTCAATTGGAAAATTTATTTTCCTCATTCCTATTTGCAATCATCTCCTGTTGTTTAAACCATGACCTTGGTCTATCATGAGCATGGAGAAACAGAGCATCCTTTCTTCAGGATCCGTTTACTGAACCACACTTTAGGATAAACAACGCCCCTTTCTTGAGGTCATGTTTTCTGGCCTTCGAATGTTATCACTCATCTCTCAACTTCTTCCAGTCGATCTGCATCTTACTTGGCATCACATGTTCAAGATTATCCATTGGACTCTGGAAAAGCCTTCAGCTAAGGCTTTACCAGTGTTTAGCTGCACACATATTGCAGGCAACAGTTTGTCTTTTCTTGCAATATTATAACACTGCTGACTCATGTCAGATTTTGCTCCAGTGCAACCCCAGATCCTAGCTACCCAGAAAACATTAACAACCTCATATTTAGGAATATGATAATTGCTGCAAAAGGAATGAACCTTTGTACTCGTTCCTACTGAAGATCGCCTTATTTTCTTTTCAGGTAATTTCTCCAATTTGTTGTAATCATACTAAACTGTCCTCCTGCATTCCAGCATTTACCATTACTTCCAGCTTGGTGTCATCTGCAAACTTAATAACAAATCTCTGTATTCCATCATTCAGTCATTAATGAAAATGCTAAATAGCACAGGAAGCAGGAATAAATCCCTGTAGAACTTCACTCCCATATCCTTCCATTTTGACAGTGAACCATTGATAACTACTCTCTGAGTACAAATTTACCACATGTTCAATTAACTCCACACTATGACCTTTTCAGAGCCACCACTTTTCAGAAAACGGTCTTCTCCAAAATTATTTGTCATGTGTGCAATTCACTTGAATGGGCTTATTTTACCAAGCGTCTTGATCACTACATTTCTACCTTTTTAATCAAAGTTTCTCTTAATCTTCAAGAGAAAAAAATAACCTCAGAACATCTTGTGAGTGGCTGAAATACTGGGTTTGTTCTCAAACCAAGTTCAAATTAGGCTGAGATTCAGGTTTTTACCTATTTTTCATCTTTTTTCGTTGCTTCCTTGCATGGCAGCAGTGTTCATGCATGGGAAGATGGTTCTGTGCTTTTTAAAAAATATTATAATAAAAGAATCAGTGAACGCTCCTGGCAACTCTTTGTAGTTTTATCTGGTCAAGCAATTGTATAATATCAGTGACTGATTTGATTCCTATATCTCCTCTTCTAATTTTTCCAGAAAACCTTCATTTGTAAAAGTGACCTAATTCACAAGCTTTTGTTGTATATCTGTTTAATCAGCCCCCATTTAGCGTCAAATTTGTTTGAATTGGACAGAGCGACTTATTTTTGAAATGAACATTGTGCTGGTTTTGGCTGGGGTAGAGTTAATTTTCTTCATAGTAGCTAGTATGGAACTATGTTTTGGATTTGTGCTGGAAACAGTGCTGGTATTTCATTTGCTTCTGAGTGGTGCTTACAGAGCGTCAAGCCCTTTTCTGCTCCTCACCCCACCCCACCAGTGAGTTTGCTGGGGATGCACAAAAAGCTGGGAGGGAGCACAACTGGAATAGCTGATCTAAACTGATTCAAGGGCTATTCCATACCGTATGGTGTCATGCTCAATATGCAAAACTGGGGGAAGACAAAAGAAGGAGGAGGTATTCAGAGCGATGGCATTTGTCTTCCCAAGTAACTGTTATGCATGATGATACCATGCTTTCATAGGGATGGCTGAACACCTGCCTCCTGATAAGTGGTTAATTCCTTGGTTCTCTTTGCTTGTGTATACAGCTTTTGCTTTACCTATTAAACTGTCTTTAGCACAACACATGAATTTTCTCACTTTTACCCTTCCTATTCTGTCCCCCATCCTACTGGAGGAAGAGTGAGTGAATAGCTGTGTGGTGCTTTGTTGCTGGCTGAGGTGAAACCATGAGTGTACGGTGGGCAAGATGAAGTCCTTACAATAGTCTATTATCTTTCATCAGTGACATTTGCTAACCAAACTGTGATCTTGTCATCTCATCACAGTATTAAACAGTATTGGTTCTACCTGACCCATTTCTATTAAACTGTGTTGACTGACATTAAATAGATTTGTTCTTTAATTTTTAATTATTTGTCTCCTGAGTTTGTGGGGATTTTTATTTTGCCTAAGTTGGTGTCAAGCTAACTAACTTACTGTTAGTTGGGTCATCATACTAGGCCCTTTTGAATATTGGCACAAAATTAGCTGCTCTATCCTACTGGAATTTACTGGGTAAGCCAAGATTTGTTCAAAACTAAAATGAGTTGGCTAGAGATCTCCTCAGACAACCTTTCTAGGACTCTTGGGTGCAAGTTATCCAGGCGTCCTGATTTCAAAATGTTTATCCCTCAATGAAGTTGTTTAAAACCATGCTTAGTTACTAATGGACTAGGATCTGATTTCACTATTCTCATGCCATAGGACTGCAACACCTCACTTCTGTCTAAATGTAGAAACATTTATTAAAAATGTTTGATATTTGTACATTGTTACTAGCAAAAAATTTTATTACTCTGACCTAACCATGGGCCTCTGTCACCATGATGAATCAGATGTGATGTTGTGAAAACCCTGATGTTCTCAATGCATAGGAAAATTAATTCTGTTGTTTTGTTCAATAAATATAATTCATACCTACTGGATCCCGTGTTATTAACTTTCCTCCATTGCCACTTGTTTTTTCATTGTTCATTAAAGCGGAGAGAGGTGCTGGATCCACCTGCCTGGAAGTGAATTTTCTGACTCAGAGGCAAGATGTAATACCAGCTGGCAGTACTGTTGCCTGCAAGTGCCTTTCACAAATAATGATCAGAAATATCCAAGATTCAGATTATTTGTGGATATAGAGGTCACTGTAGGGACTAAATTCCTCCTTTCTTCTGCCAACCTGACTTTATAAAGGCACACAACTCCCTTACGTCTTTCAATAACTGAGCTGTTGGGACAAATGTTTTTGTGGACAGATGTCTCTTTCCATGTTGCAAGATGCAGATCAAAGCAGGTATCTGAAGGAAGACTGTTCTGTGCTGATTTGTGGTTTCCTACACTTAGCATTATAATCCAGTCTTAAAGCCTTACGCAAAAAAAGGATGATATGTTGAGGAGAAACATGAAGCAGAAACACTAAATTGGCCTCCACATAGTAAGGACCAAAAAAAGCTGTGAAACCATTTTGCGAACCAATTGTGAAACCAGGCTGAAAACGATCTGCTGATGAATTTGTACAATAGGCTAAATCATGTAAAATCAGTAGCATCTCTCCGTGGGCTACACAAAGCTATGGCAAACATGAAAGAGGTGTATGCAGTCCTTTGGTTAGTTTAGAAAGAAAGAAGTACATGTCTGGATGGCATTCACTGGTTTTACACTGAGATTTTTACCACCACTTACTGTAAACCAGAATGCAAGCCATTTCTTAACCTTTCCAATGTTACACTACCTCATGACACTTTCTAGGGCCATGTTGTCACTGAAAGTAGATCAGAATAATGTATTTTTTATTCCTTCTGTGCTTCGCATACGCCCATTACTCTTTTCATTCTGGGTATTCCCCTATCTCAGGAGCAATTCCAGGTGCTTTCTTAGGGCAAACTGCCAGGTGTTTTGTGCTGTCTGGGTACTATAGGCAGGGCTAAAGATTTAGTCCAAGAACTGTTATTCTCCATAGGGAATAGAGGAGGTTTCTCTGGGTTTGGACTTCACATTAAAGCTGATGCTGAAGGCTCACCTGGCTTTGTTCAGCCAGCCTTGCTGTTTTTGCAGGTGCAGAGTCCTGAGCCCTGAAGGGTGGAAGGATAAACAGTCACGGCTTTGAGCAGGGAAGCTGCTGCCTCATAGGGATGAATGGGTTAAATCAAGCAAATTCCCACGGGGGAGGAGAGAAAGAAAAAGGAAGCTGCATGCAGCAAAAGTTTCTCTTGGTGTTTTATACATGAATAATAGCCCCCCTGGGGTTAGCTTCTGGGTTCAGAAAAGGATGTTATCTCGTCTAGACATACAATCTGAACATCCCCAAAGAGCTGGCGCCTGAATCTCACAGGAGAAAACGTTTCCCCCACTGACTCCCACGGGATTCATCCAAAAGATTTCTATTTCAGAAGCACCTGCAGGTAAATGAGATGAGAAAGGGGAGGTGGTAACAAGAATTCAGACTATCTTCTCTGGGTGTCATTGCTTTTTAACATAAGTAATATCCAAACTCCCATATTTCAGTATGCAGGGACTGCAAAATTTTACTTACATATTACTTATATGAGGAAACATGACCATGATGCCCTCTAGGGAACTTGGTGACAGCTTCATATGAGATCATATGAAGTTCTGGATGACTCTGTGACAAACTTTAGGTGACTTTCAACCAGTTTTTGTGAGAATGGATGTATGTAGGAACGTATGTATGTCCTAATGGTCCTCAGGATCACCTTTATTCAGCAGTTAGCAAAGCCAAGGACTAGGAACCCATGAATGAGATTCCAGACCTACAGTACTACATAGGAAATATCACTCCATGCATCATTCTGTGCTTCTGATTGCCAATTTTTAGGCATAAAAAGAATATATAAATCAATTTATTTGAACACTACTTACAACTGGAATTATTTTACTCTTTCTGCTCAGTCTACTTCAAAAAAATTCAAAAGAGGAACAATCATTCTTTCACCTTCACAGATGCATTTGAGAGGATGACATTTAAACAACATAACAGCAT
This sequence comes from Forpus xanthops, assembly GCA_032466535.1. Classification (NCBI taxonomy): domain Eukaryota; kingdom Metazoa; phylum Chordata; class Aves; order Psittaciformes; family Psittacidae; genus Forpus; species Forpus xanthops. The sequence continues at coordinate 47,107 of JASSUY010037130.1, forward strand.
GAATGCAAAAGACGGTGCAATATTCCCCTAGCTTTCTTACAGTGGTTTTCCTCCATGAGGCTGTCCCAATGGAAGGATTCCTTGGTGCTGTGAGGTTCACAGGGTACAAGGACTTCCCTTTTTCAGCCAACCTTTAACACTGGCCTTGATCTTGTTTTACCACTCTCATCCTGTATCTGTCCAGCTATACTTAGAAGAGAATTACCCTGATTTTGGTTGGTATAGTGTCCGCCTTTGTCCTGCCACCACCAAAGCTTTTTCATGGCTACTTGGTTGCTCCGTATAGAAAAGGCTGATTTGATATTTGAAGCACAATACTGCTGAAATCAGCTAGGAGCATGCAAGACATCTACATATGTACCTCTCCTACACCATGTTTCAAACATTGTGCATGGACGAAATTATGTAATGCTATGTGAAAAAAATCAGCAGAGACAAAAAGGTAAAATAAGGCATAGAGTCTGGTGAACACCAGAAGCATGCCATTCATGATTTGCTGAATAGAAGGAAATCTTGGTGGCTAGGTTTATGGTATCCTTTGACTTTACATATACGCATTTACATATGACTTTATCCTGCTTTCTTTAGGTGACTCATATATACAGTTGTTTTCTCATTCTTTCCATCTCTCTGCCTCAGTTTTCTAAAACTGGTATAATACTTTCTTGCCTGTTACCTGCTTTGCTCCCAGAAACATAAATACTCAGAAAAGACAATAGAGAGCCTGATAGCCTTTGAAAGCAAAATAAGTCAGGCAGATTCTCTGTATTCAGGTTATGGAAGGACATCATAAAGGCTAGAAAAAAGGATTTTTTCATAACAGACTGAGAAAAATGTTCCAGTGGATGCGACAGGGTGATGCCACAGGGATATAAAAAAAATCAATAAACTTAAGAGAAAGACATGATGCTACAGAGAATTAGAATACAATGTGTAGGTCCTCGGAGTAAGGATCCAGGAAGGATATTAATCGAGACATTAGCTGAGCATTAGCTGAGTAAGTTGTGAAGGATGAGAAAGTTCTCAGATATGACGGAAAAATGGCAAAGTGCTTAGAGTTTCAGAGTGTCTTACTCCCTCTGAAATTAATACAACTTGGCTAGCTGAATGCCTCAAAAAAACTGGGTCATCATACCTATGATTCCACATCCCCTGCTGATTGAACCAGGCAGTTTATCAACCACGTACTCTTGCAGTGACAACAGCTTTTAGCAAAAAAAAAGAAGAAAGTCAACTCTGTGTGATAGTATCTGAACATTATCCCCAAAGTCTTTTCTCAGCAATGAACCTAGTGTTTACATGAACATGTCCTGGACTTTGTTTCATCCACCAGTGCTGCTGTGAAATGAATTAGTAAGCTCAGCACAGTTCCCACTGAGCAGATGTTCACATCAGAAGATGCTCCATTAAGACAGAATGACCTTAAGGGCATCCAGAAAGTTGTCAAACAAAGGAATTTTCTGATTTTTTTTTTTTTTTGTATTTTTACTTCCTTTTGATAATGAAAGCAGGCTTAAATTATTCACTTCATAAGCTCACAAAAAGATATGAATGTCCTTGATTTTTCCCACATTTTAGGTATCTTGAAGTTGTTCCACCTCCGTCAGAAATGCAGAGACATTTGTTCTTTAACAGTCTTTTCACCATTAAGTTGAAAACAACAGTATTTAAACATTCCAGCCAAGTCCATTCCGTCTTCTTGGTGACCAGAACAACTCTTTGGGGAGAAGGGTTTTCACAAAGTTGACTGCTGAGAAGTATCCTGCAATGTAAGGGTCAAGTTTTGCTTTACAGAAAAGCTTTATTCTTCTGTCTATAACATGTATAATTCTCTACATAACCCTACATGTAGATTTGTGGCTTTTTGCCACTGTTCCCTGTTTTGTTGACTTTTTTCTCTACTTCCCCTCCCCCCCCTTTCTTTTCTTATACTTGTAAACCCCCCTTACTGACATAATTTTCAAAACCAGGGATACACCAATTTTCCACAGTCATACATCTTTCATTCTCATGAGCCATTTTCATGAAGATCAGATCTTTATGTTTGTGAAAGGTACGGACGCAAAAACAAGGGGCATGCCTGCAAATTGTGCATGAAAGATCATTTCAACTCTGTGTGCCATTCACCTGGCTATCATGACCAGTCTCAGGGGAGATATGTAACTACAAATTCTTTCTTCTTCTTTCCTCTCTAACCAATTACTGAAGTGTCTTTGTCTGTATCCAGTATATTCATAATTTTTAATAACATGGCTGGGTAGCAATCTCTGATAGCAAAGAATGGATGTGCAAGCAATCCATGACTCCCAGAGCCATAGAAACACTTAGGGCTCTTGGAAAACAAACAAAAAACAAAACAAAACACCACCACCAAACCCCCAAAACAAGCCCAAAACAAACATTGTCATTTATTTGTTTTTCAGGACTTTTCTCTCGGTTTTGCTCTTTCTGTCTTCTCCCTTCTCATGAAGCAAAACACTGCACTACAGGAAGATTCCATCCTACCATGACTCTTGGAGATTTTACAGCACAAACGCAGATAGGATTTAAGTAAAGGAAAAAATCGCTGTGATGAGGCTATTTTGCAGGAGTGGGTTTTCTTAATCTGTTTATGGTTTACAAAAGCAATCCCTGGAGAACCTGTTCACTAACCCCATGGCCCCGGTCTAACTGTGGACTCTGCAAAGATACTGAATTTCCTGTCTTAGTTCCAAGGGGGATTATTACTGAATGGCTATTTTACTTCTGCATTGTAGGACTAGTTTCTAAATTTGCCAGTTAGAGTTTGCCAGTTACTGCTGTCATATAGTCCACAAAATCTGAAAGCTTAGTTGCTCAGTGGAAAATTAATGTCTTTGTATTTTGCTGAGACATATTCCCACATCTTCCATCCCTTCTAGGTTCTCTGGGTGGTGGTTTGTATTTTAACTGTAAAAGGTCAAAATCTGGGCTGGATTGATGAATTTCCTGAAAAAAAATAAGAACAGCAACAGCAAATGATTCTTACTAGTGAGTGTAGAAGCTACTGCCGTGGAGGTCAAGTTCAAAACAGATTTACTAGAAGACATGTAAGTAGCTAACTTGTTGTGCCAACCCAAGCATTATCACACACGTCAGCCCTGATGCGAAGCTGTCTCTGATACAAGCCCATGCGGCTCTGTGAACACACCTTGTCATAGCTTAAAAGCACTATGGGGAGTTTACGAAAGGCCATTTTCTCCCCAGCTGACTCCATTCCTAGGGAGGATTGTCCTTTCCCTTTGTGCAACACGTGCTGGGAAGGAGAGGCTGGTATCAAGTATCAAGAGGTATCAAGTTAAATTTGTAGGTGGCTCCTGTGGTAACAGGTAACTCAGCTATGGAGCTCCTTGTCTTAGGATACCAAATGCAACAAATTATGGTCTTAGTTCATGAGGGAGAAATCTATGGAAAGCCACTGCAAACAGTCATCCATGTGACTGGAAACTGCAGAAACAGTGAGAGGGAAGACTGCTACAGGATTGTCTTCTGCCCATGCTCATTTCGAGGCACCTACTGGTGTCCAGTGTCATGGAGAGCTTCTGTGGATGGAGATGGCTTTTTTGGCCTGCGCAGTAATAGCTGTTCTTGCATTCACAGATTATTCTTGAGGACAATGGATCAAAACATCAAGAGCAGCAAATCCCAGTTCTTCAAGGCATAAATCCTCCAACCAGTTTGTACCCAGTAGGTACAGACCAAGGTAGAAATGGTTGTAGAAATAACATCCTCGCAGCAGTCCAGTTGCATTTTAATAGCCCTCAAGGAAAGTTTCTTGTCTGATATAGACCCTTGTCTTTAGGTGTGTTCATCAAAGTACTACAAGTGTACAATGCCTCACAGATGGTTTTCAGCGCATCCTATCTACCACCAACTTTCTTTTCATCAGCTGGCTCTTACTGAAAATCACTGCAAAGGCATAAAACAAGGATCCTAGCTTAGAAGCATAAAAAATTATTAAAATTAATCTTCAGTAAATGAGACAAGACAGAGCAGTTCTTGTTTTTTTTTTCATGTTTTGCCAGAGCTGCATTAATGTTCAAACCTTCCCCACAGCTGTCCAGTCTTCCCTAAACACTGCAAGGGACACTGTTATAAAGCACAGGACCAGACACAATGTCAACTAACCACCACCTTCATTACTGGTATATTCAAGCAGAATATGGAGTTCTTACTAGAAAAGTATTTAAACTTGTAGAGCTTGAAACAAGATTTTACTCCAAAGCTGAACTATCCCCAGTGGGCAAGGAAGTTTCAGTGTAGCAGTCTGGCTCAGCCCCCTTATTAAAACAAGCCTAAACCTGGGAAATTCTAATCTTGATTGAAATCTAAGGGTGACCTTTATTTTTACTTTCTTTTTTTTTTTTTTTTTTTTCCAACAAAGGCTGAATTTGGGTACTCTGGCTCTGAATCATCCTGCAGCTTCCTGTGCCTTGACATAGGCAGGCTCTCCTTTTCAAGGTGGGCTGGACATTTGCTCTCCAAGGGAAGAACCCAGAGAGCTGGGTCACTGCGTTTATTGCCCAGCAGAGCTATGTTGCACATTGTGTGGGGTATGGATAGAATGTCTCAGCAAGAAGGAAATCAAGGTGCCAGAACCAATATAAAAGTGGGGAGGGGCTTTCCCATTTGAGTAAAAAAAAAAAGAAAAAAAAAAGGAATAAAATAAAAGAAAAAAGAGAGATCATTAATATTTAAAAAATGTACTTGGCAAGTATTTTGCTGCATCCTCTCCACCGTTATTGCTAATCTGCATGTGTGAATAATTTGCCTTTTCTCCCTTGGGCCTGGTGCCTCTTTTTCTTGAATTCTGCAATAAAGTTTGAATTCGAGATGGGCCCAAGCCCAACCTCACCACCCCCAAGCTCTGGATACAGATTCTGCTCTTGTGGCTCAGGCCCCATCTCTCACTATAATCCTGGGCTAATGATTTCACCATCTACTGTCATCACGCCTGTGCCTGGAGCTCCCTCCCTTTCTCAACGTGCCAGCCACACATACTCCTTCTCTTTTTTACAGCCCTCTGGCCATAAAGCCCACACAGGCAAAGGAGTAATAGTAAAATCATTGTCACTTACACCCCGACCCTGTGCTCAGGCTGGAAGGAGTGGGGGGGCTACACTGTGCTGGACTAACAAATTGAACCAGGACTAACCAAATTGAATCTCTGGAGGCAGGAAGAACATATCACCATTCTAAGGCACAGGGTTTCTCCTTGCTGACCTCCCTGCCTGCCTGCAGCTAGAATGAAGAGCAGGATTAGGACACAGTGGGTGTGATCAGGGCTGCGATGTGCCCCGGGATCTCAGATCGCTTTAGCGTCGCCTGGTGGATATTATTCGCCACTATAATTTAAAGTTAAACCGAGGCAGGAAAAAAGAGACCAGGAATATGACAAAAGGCTACGGTGCTGTATCTTGGAAGATATAACATGTAGGTATAGCTGAAGGTCAGATTTAAATGCAAAATCTGTGCTGTCCTATTCCAAAATCATGCTTTTTATGATAAAGGCCCCTGCTGTCCTTTGATTCTATCTAAGCAAGGTAAGAAAATATATGCCATGTCACAACTGCTCTTTAGAGCTTAGAAATTAGACCCCCAGTGAAAATGAGAGCTACTATAATAATAGAGGCAGTCACATCACATAAAATTATTGTGACAGTATCTTTTTATTACACTAGATATCTAGCTTACTAATGGTAGGAGAACTAAAAGATTTTGATTGCTGTTTTATAGATGAGGAAATTGAGGCAGAGTAAAAGACTTGCTCTCCAGCTCCTCACAGCTTGTACAGGCATGTGTAGAAACTTAACAGCAGATGATGAGAGCCAGTCAGGGTATTTCTCCTCACTCCAAAGCAGCCAGAGCATGATGGGCTCATTTTGATACTGCAAGGCATCACCGGAGTGGGGAATTCCATGGAGAAAACAGTTGGCTGACCACCCTATAAAGAATATCTCAGCCTGCTGTTAGGGCCAGGGGTAGAAAAGCATTACACAGTTGAGTCCCGCGTACATTTCTTCCCAGAGCATGAACTTGAGCTGTGTGAGACAAAGGGCTTTCATCCTTCTAATCGTTGCCATTTTATTCCTTGCTGATATAACTCTGCCCATTACTGTCACCCCCTAGGAAAGGTCTGTTTCCTACTCAGCCTTGAATCTGGTGTCCTGCAGTGTCTTTTTGGCAAGGAGCTCCAGAGAATGTCCAAAGAGAATGAAAAGGGCTCTGCTGTTTTATGTCTGATCTGCTTTTCTCTGCATCTTGTGCAACCTGTCTCCACAGGAAACCCTGGTCCTGACAGGATCAACACTCAGTGTGCCAGACCCTGGCAGGGGGCATTTACTGCCAGGAAAGGATGAGCTGGGTAAGGTTTTAGGTAACTGGGCCTCACTGAGTTGTATTTGCAGAAGTGGGCATAGAGATTGACAGCAACATCATTTACTGTATTACAATAAACTAGTGATGTGCTGTCAACAGTTAAACAAGAGATGTCCACAGAAATGACCCCTCTCTGCTTTGAGCAAACACCATCCATCAGGGCTGCATAAAAAACATCAGACACTGCAGAGTTATGGGACCCACCATCTCACTCACTTCCCCTTCAGTATGAGAAGTCAGGAGGGTCTCAAAGAACCAGCTCTACAATGTTGCATTTACAATCTTTCATATGACAGCTCTGCAGCTTGAATCCTCTGAAAAGCATTGTTCACTGCTAGGCCACCAGTTCAGCTCCTTTCTGGGCCAGAGTGAGTCAAATTTCTCATAACTGAAACACACGTGAATTGGAATCACAGCCTGATTCTTAGAGTACAAATATTCATCATCTCAACCGGCTCCTAGGTTGTCAGGCCAAGCAAGATGATTTCCCTAGCTTCTTTAAGCCTGACACATGGAGAAAGTTCCCATTGTTTTGCTCTGCAGATAAAATTGGTCAAATCTGCAGGATTTGGGGGAAAGATCCACCAGAGACCAGATGTGCTATGTCCGACAACAAAATGCTTAAGGTTCGGTACTGCCATTTTGTGCATGTGTGAAGGAGACATTCTGCCTTCATGGCCAATCCCTCCATAGACATCCCAGGTAAAGAGTGAGCTGCTTTCAGATGCTAGAACTTTGGGGTTAGGCAGGGCTGTTGCAAATTTCTTGCTGACATCTGGAAACCTGAGAACATGAAAACCCACCAGGGATCTCGCTCATCTCATGAGTCCTGCACCAGGCTTAAATGAAGTCCAGCAATATCCTCATCTAAGTCTGGACCGAGATACTATGAAAATGTAGGGAGAAAAAGTGTTGAAAACTAGACAACTATTCTAAAAAAACTCTGTAAATAGCATTAAGCACATTAATCAGGAAGCAAAATTTAAAAGGGGTGTACAGAGACTGCTAATTCCAGCTTTACAATTCTGCTCCAAAGAACATACATACACACTGTTACACATATATATCTACTTGCAAATGATACTTATCAGCTTATTTATATAGCTAGATGGACAGTTATCCTGCTGTGCCTGTTGCTAGCAGTTCAACAGGCTACCATCATCAAATGTCTTTCTAAATCTGCCCTTCCAACTGAAGAGGTTTCAGAGAGTGCCTTGCCTGATGCATGCATCTGTTTTTCATGCCTTTCCAAAATGGAATTCCATTCATTTCTGACTCTCTTAAGGGGGGGCGCAGAAGGTGTATAAAGAAAGAAAAAGGAATAAAAGAAAAGTGTAGAAACTCATTCAAAAATAGCACTTCAGCCTTTGACTCATCCTTAGAGCTGCATGTGTATTTTAGAAAGGGAAAGAAATAATTGCTGAGGCTTTAGAAAAGGTCAATAATAAAAGATAAATTTTGCAGCTCCTATCAGCTGCCAATTTCTGCCTCCTCCATGAAAAGAAAAAGGAGAAGGAGGAGGGACTGCAAATCAGTTCTCAAACTTTGGGAGGAATAACAAAAATAATCATAATATTGTCCAGCTCTTACACAGTGTGTTGTGTCAGCAGATCTCATAACAGACTTGCAAAGGAGATTCCAAAGTAATTACATTTATTTTCCAGAGGAGGAAACATCTTGGCACACAATCACTAGCCTGGTGGAAGAGATAGGAATAAAATGACAATTTTTGAAAGCTGAAAGCATGTCTGAGCCAGGAGGGCACGATGTCATATTTGCCATTTCTAAGTCTGATCAATTATAGTAAAATTACTGAAAAGGATGCAAGATTAATGGTGAAAAGAATCCATTGTCGTTAAAGCATTTTAACATTTAATGGGGAAAGGCTGAGAAGTTGATAAGAGACATAATGGCAGGGGCATTACTGTTTCAGAAAAGCAATGCAACTGGCCCTTCTTTCTTTTATCCCTTGTCCAAAAATACACTATACAGTTCTTTCTGCGACAGTTATAACAACATATTGTAAAACAGCTTTTCCCTATATTTTAAAAACAAGTACCTTTCAGGATAGGCTCTATGCAAACCAACAGCAAACAGGGCAGTTCCTGATCCAAGATGTCAATGTCTGTAGGAATAGGTCACTATGAGGAAGTAACACAATGAAGGGTAACCAGAATATTTTGTACTTAATTCAAAATGCAGTTCTACAGAGGAGTGCATTGCAGCCTAGAGTTCTACATTTTCAGAAGAAGTTTAGAGGGACTGATTTCATGAATGCTGCTGCATGTTAAAAACAGGAATCAGGAAAGGGAAGAGGCTAAAGATGTACTGACAAGTGCAAAGACCTGCTAAATTTTCTAAATCTTGAGGTGTCCAGGGAATGCACCACTGCTAAGAAGACTGGAAGTTAGATTCTCTTAGCAATTTCAATCCTTCTTTTTTGAGGGCACTGTCCAAGTTGCCAGAGCAGTGCTGCTCCCATCTGGATATGAAGTTGGCCTTGGTTCAGTTAGAAACCGACTACATTATGTTACAGCATGCCTGGCAAATTAGTGCCCGATTCAAATTAAAGTAGAGGTGAAAAATTACCTTAGCCATATATGTAAAATGCAATTGTAGATTGCTATATCAATGAATTATTAACCACTAATCTGTTTGGGTGACAACAATCCTGGCTGTGGTTGAAATGGCTCTTCATTGCTAAATGAGCTGCTTCTCTGCTCTTAAGTTACTAATGAAGCTCAGTGATCAGGGATTTCAGTTCCATAAATACAGTTTTGATGAATCTGAAGTAATGCACATGGGGGCAGGGGAAGATTCACTGTCCAGATGAGCTATAATGTTGCTATTTCTATTCACAAAGAGATCTTGGAGCCATGACAGTCTGTTGTGCAAAAATGCGAGCTCAGTGCCCGCTGGCAGTCACAGAGGCTCATGGAACATCAGGCACATAATGGAGACCAAACTGGAGAATATAGTTACATCATGGTGTTTTTACTGAGGTTGCTCATGTGGAGTTCTGGTCCCATCCCACTAAAAAAGAAAGATACTCTAAAGCTGAAAAAGGCATAGTACTATATTTTAGTCATGAGACATGGAGCAGGGTAGAGAACTTTGACTTAGAAAAGAGGTGGCTGAGGGGAGTATGATAGACCCCTGTAAAATTATGAATAGTAAAGCAAGTGAATAGGGAACAATTAGCAATTACTTCTTTATTATATTAAAGTTAGCAGAATACTAGTGAAGCTCACAGGCAGTGGGTTGCCATCAAACTCATAAAAGTGCCTTTTTACACAACATGCATTGAAATCAGAGAATGTATTCCCATAGGGGATTATTGAATTTAACTTGCACAAGGGCTCAAAATGTGATTGGTCCATCAGTGATATGTCTTGGTGGCCCCTAACCTGAGAAATAACCTTTAGTCCAGAATGAATTTAAATCACATAGAGGCCAAGGGAGGACTGCTAAAAGGAGGATCTGCCTTGTCTTCTGTACTTCTTCCCCACACATCCCCTATGTCCCTTTGCCAGTGGTAAGGCAATGCGCTGCATAGGGTCTTGTGATTTAATTTTATATGATTGTTGCTCTGTTTTGTGTTAAATGTATGCTGCCAGTTCCAGGTGGCACCTTGGAGAGAACCCAAGGCCTGTGCCAAAGTTACGGCAGTGCAAAAATATTAATGTATATGACCCACTTTATTTGTTGTCTCTTCAGGAAGAGAAGCCAGTGGGGTTTTTCTGAGTTTGTTAGCAAAGGGTGCTTACAATTAGTTAACTTTATCTTTTTGTCAGAAAGCACAATTGTTGATGGCATTTCAGAGACCTCTTGGTAGGAGTTATACTTGGTATCCAAGTAGAATATTGCTTTAGAAGGGCTCATATAATTAACATGGCAGCCACTCAGCAGTACCCATGATATGGTAACACTTCCAATTACAACTTCCTTTTGCTTACAGCTTACTGTATCATCAACTTCTGTCTTGATGTTTCCTATCTATCCATCATGTAATCCAGAAGGTAGCAACTAATGAACTGGCAGTAGAATGTGGTTTTGCAGTCAAATTACAAAGAGGCTTTGGGGACATGTGTGTCTATTTAAGATTGTGCTTTCTGAAGAGACAAAAGCTTTTCAGGCCCCAGCTTTTGCAGACAAAGGTGATTAGCACTGCACTATTGGAATTGTAAAGCAGTACTTGTTTATGATCTAACCTGTAGCATTTGGAAATCCATGCAAAGATTCTCCTTTCCTGTATGAGGTTTTGAATTAAGTCTTTTTGCTCACTTGTATTAGTTCAAGGAACTTGGTCTCTAGAGGTACCACCTAGGCAGAGGTGAAGAAAGGAACTTGTTAGCCTCAGGTAAACGGAGCAAGATGAATAGTTGTTCCAAGGCAAAGATCCAGCAAAGAATCTTTGTTTCTTCTTATCTGCTTAAATACCTACAAAATTAAAAACAAATGATTAGAATTCGGCAATCAAGAATCTGATCTCCTTTACTGCTAGAGGTGTTTCCCTGTTGTTGATGTAATTATCAAGGTTGATGTGAGCTTTCAACTTTTGAAGGCTCACATATCTGTAATGGTGACAGCTAAGAGGACAGATGTGTCATGAGTTTTCCCTCATTGAACATGCTTAATTTTTCTCATGTGTTTTATTTTAACCTACCGCTTTTTATTGCAAATGTAAACAGCAAGGCAAATAGGAGATGCAAAGCATGATGATTCGCATTACCAGAGGAACCTTTGGTTTGGGAGATAGACTTTGGAGCCAATGACCTTGTCAAGCTGAAATTGCATTAAATAAGGTTCAAACTCATATTGAGAGAAAAAAAAAAAGGAAAGAAATGCACATGCCTCAGACTTTCTAGTCTCAGTCTTGGAACCTCTCCCCTTCTTCTCCATCCCTGGATGTTCCCATAATGGAGCAGCAGAACTAGTAATCTGAGAATGACAAGACCAATTCTACTAAATCTGAATGTGAACCAGGAAGCTTCTGTCCAGCAAAAAAAAGATCAGCCAAGAATAATCAATCTTTTGCTCTCTCTGGCCAAAAGAAGCCTCTGTGATAAATGATGAAGAAATAGCACATGATATTTATGACTATACTGGTTACAGGGCAGAAGCCATCTGGGCAAATTCTCTTAAACCCACATGGTCTTTACACCCAATGGCTCTGTGCCATTACCTTAATGCCAGGCAGTCATGTCTGGGTTCCAGGCTATCCTCTGAGTAACATGTCCCATGGCTCTATACAAGATAACTCGTTCTTTGGTGTGCTTGTTGGTAGTTTAGCAGCTGTAACTCTCTTATCGGATGCTACACATCAGCTAGTATATTGTTTCCCAATTGAGTCCTCCCTTCTTCATGTTGTTTCTCCTGCACCTTTTGGAATAGTTTACCTCATGAAAGCAAGGGGTTTATGCCTTAGTGTGTAAATTATGAAGTGGGATGCATTCCCTCCAAGATGAATCACTCAGCCCCAGTTTAGCTTATTAATTAATGCAATCTGATAAGGCTTTTGCAGTGGCTTCCCTAGTGGGGCCTCCATTGCTGGCACTATCAGTGAGATCAAAGAATGAACAATGTTTTTCGGAATGAACTCCCTGGTAGACCCCTCCAGGCTGGGGCAGAAGTACATTTTTAAGTGACTATACAAGTATTTCAGTAGGTACTGCTGCTGTTCTAGCAATGAGGACAGAGGCCTCTTAGGCCCAGTACCAGCACAGGTGCAAATATTAAGAGAGATAAAAAGCTACCAAGCTTTCTGTTTCCCTACAGTGAGAACTCCTTGAAGAAGATTCTGCCAGAAATTACTGACTATAATCTGTGTAATTTAGAACTGGAAAAGGAGTTTTAAAGGAAAGCAGCTTACTAGACCAAGTTCATTTGGAGTGTAACTATTGACAGCACATTAGGGAAGAAGTCTGACCCATTTTTGCTTTTGTAGCTTCAGCTGATATGAAGGAAGCACTCATGCTGGGGGCACTACAAATATGATCTCTGATGTCCTCCTGGAGGACAATCCAGCAACAAGTAAGCTGACTAATTAAGGGAAACCAGAGAGGGCAGCAATGGAAAAGCAACATTTGAGCAGAGCTTGAATCACATCTTCAGAACACCCCCCTGCCTTTACAGGGAAAACCACCATCACCAGTTTCTGTTCACATTTGTCTCTCATGGTGTTGAAGTTTGAAGGGGACTGGCACTGGCATTCTGCCTGTGTCAGCAGAAGTTTCTCTTTCTAAAAAAAGAGTTTGGGTCAGCCAGTTCTTGCTGAAAAGGCTTTGCTGTAGAAAAGTGTTTCTGTCTCCTAAGGAAAACTCTACTGTGTTAATAACTCATTGGCTAACACTTACTGCTACATAGAAAACAGGCAATAGTATAACACCTGAAGCCAGACCCTTGAAGAGTCTTGAAGAAACTTTCTTCATGATATTTCACCAGCAGCAAGTCACATCGCTAATAGATTAATTTCAGCATCCTTAAATGTCCTTTCCAAAGCTTTCCTGATGCTCTTTCAGGGCTTCAGAGCATGGCACACCACCTGCTTCATTTTGCTCTCTTCCTGGTGCAGTGATGGAGACCTCCAACTGACTTTGTCTTGGCCAAACTATCTCTTGGCTCCCTTCCATTAAAGGCAGGATTGTCTCCAGTAACAGCTGTTGCAGTAATGTCTGGGCAAGACAAATCCTAGTTTGGTGCAAGAACACATACCCTTATCTATGGCACAGTGGTCTGTGATCCCTAGCATACATATATGCAAAATATTTTTCAATCCAATCATTATTCCAAACTGTCACTGGCCCAATGAAGGCTTTTGGCTTTTGGTCTCCACTAAGATCTTCTTATGCCCTGGGAATAGCTGATGTAAAGGAACTTTTTTGACAAAGTCCATCTGTTTCAGGAGATCTTACTTTCTGATCTACTTACAGCTTCTAAGAGTTCACAGGCTGTACTACAGCCCTGCTTCCTCAACCAGTCTCATACCTTCAGGTTCTGGATTACTTGAGCCTACTATCATGGCACCTCTCCCACCTATGCCCTCCAGGTCAGACACCCACCCTGATGCCAAACATATGACTTTAAATCCCTCTAGTCTAGATTCCTGTCTGAAACTACACTTTTCTACTACATCAATCTTTAAGGACATTAACCATGCCCGACCCAGCTGCCTTCACATTTCCCAGCTGCTCTTTTAGCAACCAATGTTGGACAAATAAGCCCGCCCCAGAATCCACATTAGAAGAGACTTGAGATCATGTACCCCAGAGGCAGATGGGATATGCGGGCTGTATAAGCTCAAACTACACTCCTACAGTCGCAGCCTATCTATCTGTGAGGGAATGAGTATCTAGGCATGGATCAAAAAAGAGCACCAGAACTCAACCTACTGCTTGGGTTAGTCTCCCCAAAGAAATTGTTGATGCAACTTCACTTCTTCCAGTGGCATCTTGTGATCCTTTTCCATTTTGTGTCTGCTCCCTGCCAGCTGGAAAGACACTGCACTGACACTCAAATGATCCATTATAAGTCTGCCAGCATGGTGCAAGAGGGACTGGGTAAAACTGACCTTCCTGTTCCATTCTGGACAGTGGCATGTCAAGAGACATATGTGCCAAAAATGAAGAAAAAAAAATAAAAGTGTATGTTTCTCTGTAAGCTTTACATTTGCACAGCTGAGCTTTCAATGGAATATGAGCTTCAAATCCCCTTTTTCCCCCTTCTCTCTATGCAGATATTATGTCTTATATTTTTCCTCTTATATTTTTAATGTTTTTCCTCTATGTCTTCTTTAACATCCTAAAGCAAGTGGGTTTAGATTTTACGTGAGGGTGTGGATGTAGCTGGTGCCTTTGATCCCCTACCCACCCTTTCCTTTCCTCTCTCCAGAAATCAAAGCTAGAGAGTATCAAATGAAAAATTACACAGCACAGGCCCTGATCTGTCAGCATTTGGGTTTGGAGCAAACTTGTCCAAAGCCATAGATGCAGCTGGAGATTGCTGGTGGTTTCAGCCACTATTTCTTTTCCTCTCTGAGATCATTAGGTCGAAGCTATTTAAACGATATAGTTCAGCTCTGAAACATCCCTTCCTAGCAATAATTACAAAAAAATATCAGTCCAAGTAACTTAAAAATAATGGAGAAAAAAACAGCAGAGGGGAGTATAAAAACTCTTGCTGAACTGTGTTTCACTCCCTCTTTTACTTTTTCTAAGATAGGTATTTTGTGCCCAGTTCAGCGAAACAATAGACCACAAGAGTCTGATGTTTCAACTGAGTTAACATTTGTCAGTACAATAAAATGCAACATGAAACCGGAAATCTTTGGAGAACAGTTTGCATGCCAGTGGAAGATAAAACTTACAGGGCATCCATGTCAATGTTTAACCAGACATGAGAAACAAGAGACAGGAGGAAGGCTTTATTCATGCCAGACGCTATTCCACAAGAAAATTAGGTCAGTCCCTTGTTCATCACAAATTTTCAATAACTGCCTGTGTTATTAAAGGCCTTCAAGCTAGAGAAATATTACGAAGTCTTATGGCATGGCCCTGTCCACAACTTCACAGACAGAGTTCCCGAAGGGTGCATGTTTCTTGAATGCCCATGTAAATGTACAGCTGCACACAGCACCTCCTCATCTACAGAGCACTAAATGAAGGTCTTTTTTCTTGGCAGGGGTTAAGGGAAGCAATGCCTCAATGGGATCTCAGACCCTTGAGGCCTGAGAAGGTTTGTAACTTGGGCTCCCAGGTGGAGTTGAATTTGGAAGAGACCTCTGCGCCAGAGCAAGTGAGCCAGCTTCCACACTGGAGCTCCCCTCAAAAGGCATGTTCAAAGCCCTGCACCAGCCCAGCAACCTCACTCCTCTCACTCCTGCTCTATTTTCATTCATTTTTTCAGGTGTGCAAATTAAACCACAAGAGGAGGGAGAGACATTCCTGCCAGTAGGGAAATTAATTAGGATTTGGGAGATAATGCTTCAAATCAAAGCTTTCTTCACTGATCTTTCTCACAGCCTCAGGCTAAAACACTTTGGACTCCATCCAGGCTCTACACCACAGTGATTACATCAGGCTTAGGTAGGTGCAAATGGTGCATCCATTGAACAGAGCAGTGGACAGGGAAGGCAAGACTGCAAGACAAGGTCATCTGATACAGACAGCTATAGAGCTTCAGGTAAATACCTATAAGAGGTGGCCTGTACCAAGCCTTCTCCTCTCCATCATTGCTTATTGAACAGTCAGTATCTGAGACGCACCACACTTCGAAGATCACACTTGCATCCCAGATGCACGTGTGAGTCTGAAATGTGGCAGGTCTCAGTTGCTTTGCCTGCCCCAGGCCATGCAGTCAGCGCTTAATAAACAAAAACATGTGGGGGTGTGATTAAAGGAACTCCTGGCATGAATTTGGGAAGTGCGACTGCATGGCAACAAATACAAGGCAGGCTTGAGGATTGTATGAAGGGAGCTCTGGAAAAAGTTCACCCTCCCCCTATTCAACTTTCTGGTGCTTCATACTAGCCCCACTTGCTGCAACAATGAAGTTAAATGTGCAGTCTATATCCAAGCAAGTCTTTCTGGGAGAGATAGTTTCAGGAACAGGTATTCTGAATTTCTACCATTGTGGTCATTACAACAACATTTACATTTGCTGAAATGAAATGTTGAACTGTTGGAGGTTAAAATTATGTGAAAATACTTGATTTTGTTCTGTTCTGGTTCTTATGCATTTTCATTGCCATTGTGTCTGAGGACTTTCTGCCAGTAGAGTCTGCCTGGTGTTGTTCATGCTTCACCCTTTTCCCTAGGGGAGAAGCACACAGAGTATAAAGCTATATTCGCAAGGGTTTGGTTTGCTCTGTTTGGATTTGGGGTTTTTCTGGGGGAGAAAAGTGTATTGATTTTTTGAACCACAAATGACACAAGTAGCTGCCATGATAGAAGGGTGGATATGCAAAGCTCAGATAATTAATTGAAGAGAGATGCTAATGCAATCTATCCCTCAGTGGGGCCATACTGTCTCATATGATGTCCTGGCTACAAGTAGTATCCCAACCTATCCACAAACCACATAACAACTGCTTGTGTTGCAGGGGACTGAAGCAGGGAAAGAAAACCGGTTCTAGTTTGGTGTGGCTTTTGACACTCCACATTAGCAGCACTCGCTAGCACTGCAATATCACTGAGAAATGGCTCTGATCAGATGATACACTTGTGGCTTTTCAGAAATTATTTCCTGAGATCTTCAAAAAGCCATTGCGGCTTGCTTATCTATAAACATTGTTTCATAGAGACAGATGTGCCTGCTTGGATTCTCCCAGAGTCTCATTTAACATCTTCATTAATCTCTAGAAATGGAAATAATCAGGCGCTTGATGAAATTTACAAACAGCAATAATTTGGAAGGATTCACAGAAACAACCATAGCAGAAAAGTAGATGAAAGGCAGTTTGAAGAGTATAATTTAGGTGTAAATGGCATAAAGGAAGGATGCAGTCTAATTCTATTCATTGGTGCCGGCAAGAAAACACCACAAAGAACTAGTGGGAAAGTAAGATTAAGAAAGTGAATGAGGAAAAAAGGGCTGAGGGTTTATGGCATGAACTAGCAACAAGACAAGTCAGTGGGAATTGTCAAAGGGATCAAGTCATTGAGCCACAAAATCTAGACAGATCAAAACCCAGATCAATGAATTTGATTCTTGAAAGGAAGACAATGACAAGATCATGAAAGTCAAAGCAAACAACTTTAAATGATGAAAGAACTGGAAAGTATGATATGTGCAAAAAGGATTAAGATCTGAAGATGTAAAAAAACACAAAAAAAAAAAAACAGAAAAATAGGCACCGTGTAAGCAGGGAAGGAAGACAAAACATTCAGACTTCAGAAAATAGGAAGAGATGTGCTACGAATAACAAAAGAAAATGTAAATAATAATGTAAGAAAATGTAAATAATAATGTAAGAAAACATAAGCAAAGGAGAAATTTGGAGCCAGTTTAATTCTGAAGTGAGGTCAGTGGTGCTATCATGACATCTTCCAGGAGGGAATTAGAAAATCCAGCATTTAGGACTGTCAGACTCCATCCTGAGACAAAGCATGGATAATACATGTGTGCTTAACAGCCCTCTGAAGGCACAGAAGCTGCCAGACACCTAGTGCTAATTTTCTAACTTCTGTGACTTTGTATGTGCATTTTGCAGCTCTCGTCTGTGTCTTCAAATTACTTGCAAGAGGTATTTCCTCCTCAATGTATTCTAGAATAAAAAAAGGGTCATATATTGGTAGGAACAAACTCATATACAGTCACCTAATTAACCAGTGACAGATTCAGTCTTAATGGCTTTACCTAAAAATGGCTTACCCGCACTTCTAATCTTTTTGCTCACAGCTTTGTCATAGCTCATTTCAACTTCTAGTATGGCCAACCATACAATAGATCAAAGGCTTTCATTAAGATTTCAATTCACACATTTGTACAATTTATGGCTAGAGGAGACCATGACAATTACCTGTTGTGCTGCAAGACAGTGCCAAATTCATTTCTTCCATTAACTCAACCCTGTATTCCTAGTTTGAGCCATTCATATTTACAAGTTTTAAATAATGACAATGTAGATGTAACTTTAAGTGCCTGAGAAGTGCATTAGTTAGGTAGTGTTCAGAACTGCCAGAATTGAGACATTTATATTTTCCTGAACTCTTCTGTATAAACACTGGGCTTTGTGCTGTTTCTCTACCAAGGACATACAATAAACTCAGATTTGGCCTGGAGCTGTTAAATAAATAGCAAGTCATTTCCTCCTGAATGTCTCCATTTCTTGATTGTGTGTGTGTCATTGTGAGTATGTGAGCACACATTTTATTTTGTTGGGGTTTTTATGCTTTAAACTTCCAGAGCTCTTCCCCCTTTTGCCCTCCCCTTTTTCCTTTTGGATGGCAGCTCAACATTTCAGTTGCTTGTTTTATAAGGCAATGCATCATCTCTTTTCATTGCCATTAATTAGCCAGTGTAATATTTTCCACGTGAAGTCACAGGACTTGAAATGAACATATTTCAGCATCAATTAGGTCTCTGCTCATGTGAGGGCCCAGCTGCACTTTAAATACTATTTATATAATGGTAATGAGCCAGTCATCACCACTGCTGGCTTCCAGCAGGTTTTGTACAGTGCCTACTTGAATATGATTAGAAGTGCGTGGATCCTTCCCCCCCTACTTTTTTTTTCCTTCCCAGAAACTATGCTGGATAAAAATTACTGGGTTTTAAAGTCATAAAATGGGCTGGCAGCATAAATTCGGATGTTATTCTTGGTGTCTGTTATATTTTCTTCTATTTTCCTTGGAAAATGCACACATCAAATGCAAGAGTTTCTCCTTTTAATATTCTGTCTTTCCCCACTACCATTTTGCCTTTTTTGGGGTGTAGGGGTAGTTTGTATTTGGCATCTTTCCTCTCATACACACATTACTTTAGGAATAAAACCTCTTAAGACACCTGAACAACAATGACTGGGACATGATGTTATCAAAGGAATTTAAAGTTAAAAAAAAAAGGGTTAGAGAAGCTCTGGCAGTACTCAATGAGTATTAGGTAAAATCCACAGGGATAGAACAAGATCTGATCCAGATTCCAAGCTCTATGCTCAGCCACAGTCAGACTGGGAGTTCATAAAAGTTTCTTTAGAAAGAAAACTATGTACACAGAAATCCTGCCTGGTGTGGTTGTAGGTATGTGTGATCATTGCTGGGCAATGCAATCAGACTGAATCATGTGGTGTGTGTGTGTGTCCAGCAGACTCCAAAGTAATAATACTACTACAACTAATAATAAAATTTTTCTACAGGTATACCGCAACAGTCCTATCTTCTCTCCCTTGCTCTCTAGCAACTAGATTCCTCCTCAGCATGATATTCTCATTCTTTCCAAGCATTCCTAAGGAGAAGCAGTGTTAGCAGCCACTCCATTAGCCTTTTCATGGATCAGGAGAAATATCTGGTCTGTTTGTCTGTGTCATCATGTGAATGAGCAACTGATTAGAGGAAAGGCAAGTCATGAACTGTACTTTTCTTTCTTGGCATAGTGAGGCTCCTAGCCTAAGCAGTCTAACAAAGAGCTGAAGATTCTCAGTTCAATTTCCAGAAAAGCTTTGCCTGCAGGGGCCCTTTCCTGTGAAGTGATGGTGTCATGATCCTGGTGAACTGCAGCATGGAGGTGGGATGAACAGTCAGGCTGCAACAGCTCAAGAGCCATGGGCAACTTCAAATACTGGGCAAGACACAAATGGGCTCTTGATCTCAGCCATCCCCTTCTGCTGGCTGGGTCCTATGAGTCCTACCATCCTGGCAGTCTCTTGTGTGTTACTTGCTCTCAGAAAAATGACAAAAACTGCCTGCTTCTGTGGCCAACAATATCAAATCCTTTCCTTTATGTAAGGTACAACAGGGCCTTCATAAGCAAGAGCTTCATCATCTCTTCTGATTATTGTCATCAGAAGTAAATTTCCACCCAGATGCTGCACAAAAAAACAGGTCTTGTTATCTCCTGATGGGGGTGTTGGAAAAGAGATTGGTGTGCTATGAGGTTTCCCCTGGAAATATTAGTAGGAACCTAGAAGGTCTCCCCTCTAAGGCAAATTCATGCAGGGTAGAAAATGGAGACTAGACACCACCGTTTAAGGGCATGCCTTTTAGAAGCAGAACAAATCTGTAGCCAAGGTCAAGTCTGGAAGACACTACCAGATTGGTTAGGCTCTGAAACAGTTGTCAGAACAGGACCAAAGTGGTTTCACTCCCCTCTGAATGGAGCTTTTCCCAAGGAAATCTGCTATCCAGTCTCTCAGTCAGCGTCTCCACTTGGGGAGACACGGGGAGGCACTAAGGTCAAGAGAAAATAATGTCTAAATGTGGCCTCCCAATGCCTTGATGATTATTCACTCCAAGTGTTTCATCTGCCTGTAGTGAAAACAAATAAACAAACAAAAATTGCTTCCTAAATCCCAGCCGCCAACCATCAAAATCCAAGTTGAAGAGTAAGGTTTGGAAAAGCTAAGGGCACTCGTGTTTTGTCTTTGTGTTTTGTTTTGCTTTTTCCAGTCTCACACATTTTTATTTTCCTTTTGCATGCAGCTTCCTTAATTTCAATAAAGACTGCCTTTTAGCAAGGGAGAGGTTTAAGGTCCGACGTGTGCAAAGAACATGAACTTTAAAGAGCAACAAAGGCAGTTGAAAATATGGCGGATGGGGAGTGAAAACCACATCTCATTGTGTATCAGAAATAGCTGCCGGTTGTGATTCCCACAGGGGAAAGTGTAGTCTGCTATTTAAATAGGTTACATTTCCCAAACTGCAATTTCAGCTTAATCTGTTCTCAAGGCTTTAATCACCAAATTCACATCAAGAGTATCAAACTCCTTTTCCTTATGCTTTGTGTCTCTCAGCTCAATTCCCAGGATAGAAACCACAAAGGCCAGTGTGAGATATGGAAAAAGAACATGGAGATGGAACAGACCCAGTGCAAATTCCTAGAAAGCATAAGAGAGCTTTAAAAAAAGCAAGATTTGTTTCATCCAGCTGTAACTGAACAGTATTCTGGGCAGATGTTTGAGCTGATGAAACCAATCCACGTCACTGACTGAGAACAACACTGGTGACTGTCTCCGTACCCCTCAGAAGAAGAAAAACAGAGGGCAGCAACAGGGAAGAGGCCAATCTGGCAATCATTTTGTGGCTCTACTCAGAGGAAAGAACTTGAAAGAAAAGCCAAAATTTTGGGTATGGGTTTGACCAATGTCCAAAATATCATGATGTGAACCCAGCTCTATGAACAGCTCAGCTGAAAAAAACTTTTTTTTTTTCTGTTAGATCTCTCCAACATGACCAGTGTCTCTCTCAGAGAAACACCACAATTGGGAAGGGCAGGTAGTTTGATTGTCTCTTACCAACTAGTAGAAACAACACATTTGCATTAGTGCGAACTGTGAATATATTGCCCACTGTTTTTCCCCCATTTCAGTCTTTCCATCTGTAAACAATATTTTAAACCTGTACAAGTTACAAAGGTTTATGTATACACTTTAGGAGATATTCAGTGCATAAAAAATGTCCTAATCAGAAAGCAAACAAAAGGTTTTTAAAGATACCAGTGAAAAGTAGGGGTACTCCATCTGTGGTGGTGCAGGTCAATAGGGTGTTAGAATTAGCAGCAGGAACAAAACAGTGTTTCAGCTTCTCAGGTGGAGGACAAAAAAACTTCAAACTACCTAGACTGAAAACAACTGTTTTATACATCCCACCTCCTTTAGACCTCCTTCACACTGATATAATCATTGATTTTACAAGGAAGATGGTCATTTTTTTGAGAGCACAGTATGAAGTAGAATTTGAGGTCGTGCACAGGGAACAATGACACAACTTCATTTTGCACCCAAAAATCAATATTAATGAAGAGTATTGAAGTCCTCAAATCTGATCATTTTGTAATTAAGATAGCTAAAAGGAGATATTATGTGTATATAAAAAAACATGAAAGGAATCTAAGTGCCTCTTTCATTCTGTCAATTCTGTTCTTTCACTAGAAAGAACAAAGGAGTCTATCTGACTAGATGTATTGCTTAAATACTTAGGAAGGAAACACTTTTATAAAATATCCCCCCAACAAGGCCTTTGAGCAACAAAACCAAACTAAAATGTTCTACATGAAAAAACATATATTCTATGAACATATAGTTTACAGTTCTCAGTTTTCCTATGATAGGGCTGCATTATTTATAGCTTACCAGAGAGGATAATCAGATAGTTATATGATTTCACTTTATTCTATGCACAATAAAAACTGTATTTAGCTAGGGCAGAACATTTAAAGATGACTTGGTCAGACGTTTTGGTTACCATGGGAATTACAAAGTTTATATTTTTTAAGCTAGGGTGGAACCATTAAGAGCTCCAGGATTCTAAAATTGTGCTTCCAGGAAGGTTTCTTGGTTATCTTCTTTCCCATAATGCTAAGTGGGAAAGAGATCATAGGAAGAGTCAGTAGATTTCCCAATAACAGGCTGAATATTACTGAGTTACTCTGAGCTGTACATGTATACAATAATATTGTATGTGTCTGTGTGCATGTGCATGTGTGCATCCTTGCATGCATGTGTGCTGATGTGTTTATACATACAGAGGCAGTGTATGTTGAATACATAAACAGATATTTTGTATATTCAGTGTCTCAAATGGTCTAGGTCATAGAATCATAGAATCATAGAATAGTTAGGGTTGGAAAGGACCTTAAGATCATCTAGTTCCAACCCCCCTGCCAGAGGCAGAGACACCTCCCACTAAACCCTGCCACCCAAGGCTATGTCCAATCTGGACTTGACCAACGCCAGAGGTGGAACATTCACAACTTCCCTGGGCAACCCATTCCAGTGCCTCACCACCCTTACAATAAAGAATTTCTTCCTCACATCCAATCTAAACTTCCCCTGT
>JASSUY010037131.1:0-45038 GCA_032466535.1 Forpus xanthops
ATGGTTTAGTGTGAGGTGTCCCTGCCCCTGGCAGGGGGGTTGGAACTAGATGATCTTAAGGTCCTTTCCAACTCTAATTATTCTATTATTCTAAGATTCTATGACTGGCAGAGGATGAGTAAAATTAATGTCCTTGACCCAGTAATTAACATAAGGAGAAAAATGCCTGCTACTGCTGAAAGCAGGAAAAGCTTACGTTTATAAACTTTATAATAGACTTTCCCAGTGTTTTGTGCTTCACACAATTTGTGTGCTAAAAGACACAAACTCAGATGCCGTCCCCCCTCCTCACCCCACAACATTTCTGTCTCATCACAAGGGGTGAATATTTCTTTTCCTTTCATGGCAGCACCTCTGGTACTGACAAGGCTCCCTACCACTCTCTGAAAAAGTAAAAACCTGTCTTAGTAGTATACAAGATGCATTTAATTCAGTATAAAAATAAGGAGCATTTTTAATTTGCAATGTACTCCCTGTAAGTTTTACCAGTACTGAAGTTTCATTTTTGAAAGAAAAAGAAAACAAAAAAACCTTAGCTAGCCCAGATGACAAATATATTTGACATTCACAGTTTCTTATTAGACTAGTTTTTAAAAAAAATCTCTTTGGCTTAAAATACCTCAGGAAGTAAATATTTAACCTGAAGAAAATTTAGAAACCCCTAAAAGCCCCCATAACGAGCTGCTATTTAATATTGTGAGACCTCGCAATAGCTGTACGGGTTCCCCCTCTCAGCTTTTTTTTGTCTTTATCCTTCTTTAGTTTCCTTCTTAGCACTTCTTGATCTGTGATATTGGGAGACTGTCTGCCACTGCAGCATTGATGTGCACTTCTG
The DNA here is from genome assembly GCA_032466535.1 of Forpus xanthops. Taxonomy (NCBI): domain Eukaryota; kingdom Metazoa; phylum Chordata; class Aves; order Psittaciformes; family Psittacidae; genus Forpus; species Forpus xanthops. Next base: position 836 of record JASSUY010037131.1, read on the forward strand.
AAAGCTGTAACATGGAAGAAAGGTAGGATTTTCTACCTTTCCTACATGTTATCCCTGGGAGAAATAGAACATCTCATGTACAGTGCAGAGCATAAACATGTGTCAAAATCCAAATGATGAGATACAAAAATGTGGATATAACAGGAAATTAAAATGCTCTGAGATTCTTTCCTTTTGAATTAATAACTCTTTCCATGCCTTCAGTTTTATTTTGCATTTCTAATTCAAAACATTTGCAACACAAGAAGCATCAGGCTTTTTTTTCACTAAAAGATGATGCATGTTCTTCAAAATTATGAACATATGTATGAAAACCTAGTAGTCCTAATAAGGCAAATTGACAGCACTGGCTTATCTCACATGGACACATCTATGCAGAGGAATGACTGAGCAATAGAAAAGTAAAGATGTCTCAGATATTCGTCGTTTCTTACTTTACTTATTAAGCAGCACTTCACAGTGAACTGTTTACAGTTTCTTGTAAAAATTAACCTTTTTTCTTGAGAAATACCAGTTCTTCATCTTGAATTATTTAGACATCACAGCCCAAATGTTTTGCCAACCACTTTTCAATGTTAGAACTTTTCTAGACTATTTCAGGAAGGGGCACCAAAATGTACATTGATAAAAATCTTTTCCATATCCAGCTGAAAATGACAACAATTAAAAATTCATATCGATAAACAAAACTGGACAGAAAAGTAAACTTCCTGTTTATAAGAAGGTCATATATGCAAGCACAGCATTCATTTCTTTTGAAGCTACAGAAATTAATGCAGTAGTTTTCCTAGTAAACTTTTATTTCTGAAAGTACTGCGAAAACGAGAGGCTCCACTCTGGTTTGGGAATTAGGCATGACCTGAAAAGATTACGTAAAGTAACAGGGTATATGAAATAGGCTGTGATTTACCAAATGCCCTGTCAAATCAATACATTTCGTGCTCTGTTGGGATCAGTAATACAGGCAAGAAAGTATGTACATAATTATAGAGCGAAACAATGATCACTTTTTGAGAAACAGCAGCCACAACATTATGAACTCATCTTGGACAGGAATGAAGAGGCACGAGCAAAGACCTTTCACCATACTACAACACCACAATGCTTTACACAGGAGTTTTTTAAAGAACCCTTCCAAAACATTATTTCATCCTCCAGGATATACGGGACTACTATGAAACTCCAGTTCATAGAACTCAAAAACAACATTGGCATGAATATTCCAGAAATAAGCAAGTAAAACTCTTTAGTTTCAGTATATATGCATCATTAAGAAAAAAAAAAAAACCTTGAGCACAGTATGTAGGTGTTAAATCTGGAACTAGACTGTAGGCAGATTCACTGGCAAGAGAACAGGGGAAAGTATTCTAAGTACAGGCAACACAGCCTCCACAGAGCTGATCTGTAGAGCTCAGTGCTTGAACTCTCTGTGGGCTTAACACATTTTTCTCCATCTCCTCTGTAGGAGACTGAGCAAGGGATAGCTACATGCAGGATTTCTTACCTAGGCTATTTCTTTGGCTGCCACAGTGGGTCAAGTGGAACCATGCCACAAGTGCCAGTTTCTGTTTTCTGTAACTCAGTTGTCCTATTTGTGTCATCAGAAGGCATTCAGTGCCCACTGGAGAACAGATCTTCCTCTCTACAGAAAAGAAAAATGATTCTGGCTGGAGCTTTCCTTTCCAAGACACATTGTTTCAGTGAAAACTTAACCAAGCATCAGGTCTTTCATGCAGACAAGAATGATTGGTATTAACAAAAATCAGCTTCTAGTTTTTATTCACAAAAAGTTATCATAGAAAAAGAGAAAGAACCCCCAGCCCTAAGGGCTGAAAATATTTTACACAGAAGACCCTTCAATCACTGCAGAAAAGTAGATACAATTCGTTCATTTCTGAATGCAATATCACAAATTCAGAAATTATTACAGAAGTATTGTTTGCCTTACTAATAAACTCAGATAATATATTAAATACCTGGGTCATTTGTTAAAGTAGCCATTAGTTCTGAAATATTTTTCTGTAGTCAAAACTGGAGATATGTTTGAAAGTCAGGTCCTTACAGTGTATAGGTCTCAATCTGCCAAATCTAACAAGGTAGCAGAAGAATGTTCATTTACCTCTCCAGCATAGTGCCCATGGTTGGATAAATAATCAGAATATTCACATGTAAATAAGGGAATATGAAAGCATAGATTGTTGGTCTTCATATCTTGTAAAGGAATGTTAATTCATTGTTAGAGGAAATAACAGAAGCTGATGTTTTCGTATTGTCATAATGACTTGCGCTTGTTTGTTATCAAGTACATAGTCTTGTGATAAAGATGTTGACCTAGTGCTCAGAAGCTCTCTGCTTCCTTTCTGTTCAGCCACAGCTTCCCTCTTCCTCATGTTTAAGACAGGGCGGATACTGTCTTCTCACACCACAAGGAAGGCTGATGCTAGACATGAAGAACAATAGGTTTCTTGATTGTCCAGTGATGGAAGATACAGTTCCTACTCAGGGTTGGGCAGTCTATAACCATGAGTGGCTTAATTTCTTTCTATTTAATAAATAATACTAAATTAAGGTCTGTCTCAAACTCTGAACACCAGTCTTCAATGGAAACACCATGTAAGGTCATGTGAGAGCATAATTAATTGTTTGACCATTTAATATTATCGAATAAACAAAAAAAAAAAAATTGAAGGATTAGGTGCCATATACATAATGATCCTCTCTGTGTAATGTAGAGGGTGTTTCCTTCTCAAAAAAGTGGGAGCTTTTTATTGGTATATTAATGAAAGAACTGAATGTAGAGTGACTCTTTCTTTCTATTTTTTTCCTCCCTTAATGAAAAAGAAGAATTTCCAGGAAGAAAAAAATGTGAATGTGGTCTCTTGCCGTTTTATTGCCAATGGATCCTTCATTACTTTGAAAATTGTGCAGCACTTAACCTGAACATTTAACAATATTCTGCATTTCTCCCTGATTCTGATCACCCTTATAAACATTGGAATTTACCTTTTTAAATAGAAAAGTGCTCTCTAGAACAGTGACTGCCAATATCTTTGTAACTGAATCTCACTTGAGAAACCTAGTTATCTTCCACATGTCACTGGTTACACCTATAGATATTGTCCCCACTTCTTGAGCATCAAGGCTGAGCTTCTGCATGTAGTTAAACCTACTGGATTATATCCACAGCCATCTGGGTGGTCCTTTACTTCTGTCTGCAGAATCCTAGAGCAGAGTCACTGCAGTTGAATCTTCAGAAACCAGGACAGATTAACTTGCCTGGGCTCTACACTCCACTCTAAGGTACTCAAGTATCACCAGAAAGGAATGTCTTAACAACTGGTAGCCATTGTTCCTAGTATCTTTTAAAGCAAGCTGAGATATTGTTTTTGACATATCTTGAATTATTGTCTCATTATCATAGGCAGATCCATTCCTGAAATTTCTATTGGGTTCTGTTTCTACTTTTGAGAAGGCAGCAGCAGCAACTCCAGGAAATAAAAATAATTGAATGAACAGTCAGGAGACTGAGAGAAACCTGTCTGTCATGGAACTAAAAAATCTGGGTGCCCTTTTTATTTGCATGTATAAAAAGGTGTTGGTCGAAATGATCCACTGCAGCAGCTGACAGTGCCTGCAGCTTTCAACACTCTCCCTTGTTTCCTTTTCTGTCAGCATGATTTAAAGGCAGGACATCAGCTCACAAAGGGAGCATCAATACTATATCTTCTAAAAGTTACTGAATGATTTCTTAGTTGCAAGTTATCGTATTACAACTGTTGCTAAGATTTGAAGTGTGATTTGCAAAGCATGCCTCTGGCATCCAGAGACTGGTACATTCAGCAGCTCTGGAAGGAGTCCAGAAATGGCAGCAGGTGTATGAAAAGAAACACGCTTCTAAAGGCACACCACCAAACACATTCACATCTAGCTCTATAAATATCAAGATGAACGGGTAATGAGTGATGATAGTTGACAGACAAAAGATCTATCCAACTCATTTGCCCAATTTCAGCTGTGGCCTGCAGCAGGTGGCTAGTGAAAGCACTGTGAACAAGACAAGCACAGAATCACATTTATCTGCAATAGCTACCCAGAGGGACTTGGAGAAGACCATAACCATGAGTAGCATCCTATACCTGAACAGAATTGCAACATGGCAGCTGAGCTTTTCAGCAAAAGCGAATGAAATTCTACCTTTCATGTACTGCACGAACACATTACAGACACATGCGCACAAGCAGTAAAAGCAAAGTAGGGTTGTTTCTTTTTTCCTAACATGCAGCTTTTATGATGAAATACATATTATTCACCCTTTCCCAAAGCCTGTGAGAAATAAAGCCTGTCAATGAAATTAAACAGTAACAGACCTGAAACTGGTAAAAGGAAATCTATACTGAACTCTCAATAGGCCAAGAAGTGGGATTAAAAATCTGAAATATTTATATGAATAATAATATTTGCAGTTACATTAGGGCAAAATAAGCCTTGCAGGCACAAAGGCAGAAACCACCCATTAACTGCCTGAGGCTAAGAATGTTGCTTCCCTTCTAGGCATAACATTGTATGATTTTTAATGATAAAGATTTTACACCTTCCTCTGTTACCTTTGGCACAAGCAGCTTTAGCAGAGTACCAGATTAGAAGCACCTTTGGTTTAAACAGTCCCAGGTTTCTTTTCCTTCAAAATCCCCCTTCCTGATCTACAAGGGTGGTCTTCTCCATATTGGGAACAAAACTGTGCCGAGTTATTGCATAGTTATTTTTCAAATGGCTTTACAGAGCAGATGTTCCCATGTGAACATTAGAACTCTTCCTCTATGGACATTTGCAGCACATGCTGAACCCTGATTCTCATCCAGATATCACTCAAGTTCTTAGAAAAGCTCCCACTGAGCTGACAAAGATGAAGATTTGGCCCACTGACTGTGATAGTCTCTTCAGCTTCTGCTCCCGTTGCGTAACTAGCAAGGAGTAGGCACAGATGTTAGCATTTATTATGCTAATACTTGAGTTGCCTGATGTGCAAAATCACAGGTGTAATCTTTGGTGGATATTTTTCTTTCCTTTTGTGAAAAGAACCACAATAAATGCATTACTGACATCCTTGAATGCTATGAGCTCAGCTTAACCTTCCAGAATTCAGAGGCTTATCCAAAGTTTATCTGAAAAAAAAACATGTTTTAAAAGTGGTCAAGAAGTCTCATCAGGAATTAATTTCAGGGGGATTTCAGGATTTCATTATTTTCTGGTTTGTTTTTTTTTTTTTTGACTGGACCAGAAACAATAAGATACATAAAACTTATCAAAAGGATATTTAAAGGGAGGAAAATTATGATTGATGTTTAGTAGGTGGGAGTGTGATGCTCTGGGAAATGAAAAAGAAAAAAATCACACAGGACTCAGTAGTACAATTAGTGACTACTCTATTTTGCTTCCCCTTATAAGAAAATTGGTCTTTCTGCAGAGATTTCAAGCCTTCTTTTTCCAGATCCATATCTCTTTAAGAATCAGACGTACAGAGGCTGCAAAGCTTTTAAATATAATGTTTTTCCAAATTGCCTAAATATTTCTGAATATCTTCTAAAGCCTATAGTTAGAACAACAGACAGGGGATGTCACTGCTTTGTGTGAACCTGCCCATTCACAGCACAGAATTTGTAATTTTGGTCCTTTCCTGTTTTTCATAGACACCCTGTACTAGTACTGAAGTGCTGCTGTTATGTTTTCACATATTTCCACTGACTTTATTTCCCTGGATATGCATTGCAGGGTTCTGACTGGTTGCCATAAAAGGATTTTCCCACCCCCACCCCACTTCAAATCATCACTAAGTGCTCATGCTCAAAACTCTCTTGCAGGTCCATACTAGTTTTGAATGGGACTCTTGAGAGCATTTTGTAACAAGATCTTGATTTATTACCTGAACAATGTCAATCATTGATGTCCTCCCAGCATAAATAAAAGAAAGCCACCTCTCTACATGACTGGGCACTTGCATTGGTTTAAAAGACTCACCAAAATACTGTCCTGAAGACTTGGCTTTCTTGTGCAGTATTCTGAGTACTTGCACTAGAACCAAAATCCAGGGAAAACAAATAGATGGGATATTTGTAAGGCCAAGAAAATTTCATAGTTGGGCTATTATATATTACAGTTGTATATGTATCATCTCATATATATTATAATTATATATATAGTTATAATATGACTCGAGTTCATACCTCAAAATTGACATTTTGGCATGCTGGGCATTCTTACTTTGCTTAACCCAACTCAGATTCCCTTTCCTAGAAGCAGTTCCTACTTTTAGCAAAGATCTCTTATGCTAAAAATTTTCATTTTATTTGATTAGTGACGATTCACTGATTCCTGAAATTCTCCAGCAGGAAGGCAATCCTCACTCACAGCAACAAATCACAGACCCGGATGGGGCTCACAGCAGAAGCAGTTACAGAGAAGGATCATGTATTTGTTCAAACACTGGGATAGACTGCCAAATAAAGACTTCATTAGGAATGATTACTTGTGAGAGTGAGCTGTTTACAACCTTAGAAGATAGTGATTTGTAACGAAGAAACAGATTTGCTGGTTTGAGTAAAACAAACTGGTTTACAGTGAGGAAAGAGGATCATTTAACTGAGGGTTTTGGGGAATGGAATATTCTCTTTAAAGAAACATTTTAACTATAAAAAAGGTAAAGAGATTTTTTTTTTTATATAAAACCTTTTTACAGTTTATTTCCTATCATTAATTTCTTAATATATATATATATATATATAAATGAGGATCTGACTAAATGAATCAGGACGTTATATGATAAAATTCCGTCCATGTGAACAAATAAATAATTATTTACAATCTTTGGTAAAACAAATGAAAATTTCATTGATCTCACTCTCTCACACACACTTGCAAGGAAAAAAAAATGAAAAAGAAATTTAAAAACCATCATAAATAATTTACATAGAATAGGAAAATTATGATACAGTCCAAATATTAACATCTTCCTCCCCACATTGATGTCAGTCTCTGACAAAACAAAAAAACCTACACAGCCATTACAATCACTACATTTAATGAAGTCACCCTCCCTTCTGCTTGGGACATAGGTACAAAATTTGAAACACCAAAAGAAAGAAACCAAAATGTTTAAAAATCTTAAAAAAGAGGCAAAAAACCCAAAACAAAAGCAACCAAAAAACAGGAAAAAAAAGTTTGCAACAAATCCTACCCCCCCTAAAAAAAAGTTTTGATAATATGAACACTATAAAATGTTCAATAAAGCCAGTAACTGTGGATTCCTTTCTAAAGAATATAGCAACAAGATCTATTTCAAGGGAGAAAATTTAGCTCACTTTGCCCTACAAGGCGGCAGAAGTACTGTATTATTCTATTAGTTAACCCATCTCTGAATAAAATTACACCAGCGTGTGTTCTTTTTGTGAGCAAAAGTCATACAACTTAAACAAAACAAAACAAAGTTAAGCATGTTTATACTATTGTATGTATATCTGAGTAACTGTTGTGTCTGTTTAGAATAAACACTGGTATCCCTTCAGCATTATTTAAGAAGTTCTATATACAGCAGACATAGGTATCAATACAAAATATTAAAATTAGGGTAACTGGATATATATATTAAGGTTCCATTTATAAATTCCTTATTATTATTCAACTTCAAAGTATACATGAACATAACCCATGAAACTATACTTAAGTGTATACCATGCTTTCACAAAATCTACATATTGTGATATGCTTTTACAAACAGCTTAAAAATATTGTGTATGTATTACTGACGCATTATATGACATGCTTTAAAATAAATTATCAGATAAGATAGCTCCGTGTGATAATCTTAATAAATATTAACAAAATATTTATAAGTGGAACCTTAGATTCATATAATACCAAATTAAGCAATAGTGGCCTTGCCACCTTTTCAGAAACCCACATTACGATTCAGGATCTCAAAGTGCTTTTTGCAGCAGAGGTGAGGAAAGTGATTCAGGTTCATTTTGTTCCACACGGTCACGGCGTATTCTTTATTACAAGGGAATGCAAAATATGATAGAAACAGAACAATTGGAAATAACTTTTTGAAAGTCAGACAATAGTGATAGCTTTGCATGTTTATATGACTCATTCTTCCCTTTCACATGGGAGTTTCTAGACTAATTGCATTTGGCCTGAATTAAGCTTCTAGTAGGCTAGGATTTAAGTTGTAAATCTGACATTTCTACCAACTGTAATTTGAATAGCTGTATTGAAAGCATCCTCATCAGCTAAAGAACATCTTTTTGGATCAAGCAGTGTTCATAATTGATCTTTACTTCTTTATCCAAAGGCATTTTCACTGTTATTTTAGATACTGTTGGTGTAGCCCTCATTACTTTGCTAAAGTTAGACCTAGAAGCCTTGTGTTATTGAAGTCCAGTCCTGATCAGAACAAGGAAATGTCAATCACACACCTAGAAAGTTATTCAAACACATTTTTTCTCACTTAAAGACAATGACGGATAATCATCACCCCCCTCTTTTTCTCCATATATATATAAATACATTAAGTAATTACATTTTTATATGTAAACGTCATTCCTTGAAAAGGACAAATAAAACCCCATGTTTTCACCCTACAAAAGTGTTCTAATGTATCAATCTGCTACTGTTTCAGTGGTGGGTCAGATGCTCACGTTTAGGTTTCATTAATCCTTGCTGTGAGAAGGCACTTGGGTGAAGGGATGGCTGAGGCACTCCTGGCAGCAGGGAGGTACCTGGTGAGTGGAGCACGAGGACAGAGAACAGGAGGTACACAAAAATAGAAACTGTGAGTACCAGGATGTACTGAGGTGTCTAGGTTGCATAGCATTTACAGTACTTTGCTGGTAATGCAGCAACCATTGCTCAAGCATCTGAAAGAAATCAGAAAAAAAATATTAATTGTGATTTTTTTATTTGGTTAGGTAGTCAAACACAAGAGCAGAGCTCCATCATGACAGAGTAAAGATCCACAGTGTGTTTCCTGCTCTGCATTTCCTACAAATGTGAGGATACTTATATAAAAATAGGTATCTGCCCATGTAGCAAGACTTACACATGTGTATGCGCACCTGCATATCTAAATGTATATAAAAATCACATAGAAGAAACCCTGGGAAAGGATTTTCATATTTCAAAACATTTCAGACAAGGCACTATAGACAGACATGCTCATTAAAAAATATCTGCTTTCCCCTTCATGCCTCTTGAATGAGGGATGATCCAGAAGTAGCTTTGCCCGCAGGACACGCGGAAATAGCCTACAAAGGAAAGTGAATATACACGGAGAATTCGAAGAACGTATCTTGCTTAGAGATTTCAATCTCATTTTTTCCAGGTGGGCAGTATTAAAACATCTGGGTTTTGTTATTTAAATTGAGATTACTATAAGGGCAAAGTGCATTCATGGTATTTCAATAAATCAAGGTTTACTCCATGTTATATTACATATTGCATTCTGTAACTAGAGGATACTTTTAGTTTTCATATTTCACTCTGCTCCACAGGTTATCAAAGTCTTCAGCATTTTCCATTTTCTGTAACTAACCTCTGCATTCATATTTGAGGTCAGAGAAATAGACCATCTCTTGAGAGAAGACAAAAAGACCTAATCGTCCACCAGCAAATGTCGTATCATAGATTGGTCCAGAATCCACCATGACTTGTTTCCCTTCATACACTAAAACTCTGTAAAGAACAATGTAATTTAAATTAGACAAGAAGGATAATACAGTGTTCAGTGCTGCTGACAGTTCCCAAGAACTAAAACAGAATTAATTTTAACAAGGCTTCAGAAAACCTAACTGCATTGTAAGGATCACTTCTCATCTCTATCTCACGCCCACCTGGCTGGCAGCCACAACACATTAATCAGAAGCAGTGGAGCTGCTCCATAAGTAATTTTGTGCACACCATCTGCAAAAGATTTCTCAATTCTTTATTTAGAAGTCAAGTCTCCTGGAATGAACTATGTCATGTGCTAGCATTCATTGATAAGCCCTTGTCCCTGTGAACTCAGAGGTTAGCAAAAGACCTTGCCACATCACTTAGCAAAGTCATCTCTACAGCTGTCTGAATGGCTGATTTATTTATCTTTAGGTGAAAGGGCCAAAATCTAAAATTGTAAGAACCATCCCTTGAGTAAAACAAAACATTAATTGGAGACATGCTGAACCTCAATTTCAGACATTTTAAGAGCTTAATGATAGCTGGAAGGGTTTGGACACAAATGACTAGACTAATAATAAATTGGAAGAGAAAGTGAACATGGCAGGGGGGGTGTCTGTAGAGGTTTTGATGGGTTGGTTTGGGGTTTTGTTGCTTTAGTGGGAAGAGTTGGCTGTTTCTTGTAGTGTTTTGGGCATCTACCCTGAAGTCAAAAAGACCAAGACATTTCTTCATTTTCCTTCTCTATCAGATAAACTGCAGTTCCTCGAGCTTGGATTCTCCACTTCTCATGGGAGATCTTGAGATAGTTAAGGTTCTTAGGCTCTCAGTCTCTTAAAATAGCTTTAGAGTCAAATAAGAAATGACTCCATAGTCTGTTAGTTAGAGCAGTCTCTAGAGGAAGGGATCATGGTCCTGCTTCAATTAATACATTAATTATACAAAGCAGAAATACATGGCTTTATATGAAGACTAAAACACTTGAGGAACTTCCTATAAATCAAGCTTTAGGGAGATTTCTACTTTGGATGGAATTCATGCACAGTACTTGCTATATCTTAAAGTGTCTTATTTCCTGAAAAGCACCCAAAGAAAAGTATGAAACTGCATCCTGAAACCTGTATTTAATGGCCTGTAAAAAGAACAGCAAAAAGAATGACAGGTTTGAACGTTCAAGTAACCCTATTTAATGTAATTTTTGAAATTTCAAAACCTCAAAACATATGGAAAGAGTTTAATACATCTTTCATCCCACAAAAAAGAAAAATGTAGCTCAAAACTTTAATAAGAAATTGTTATTTTTGTACAAACAAAATGGTTTTATGACTATATCAGTGAAATAATTGATATTATTATCTATAAAAATACCCTAAAGAATAAAGGAATTTAATGCCCTGGATCACAGACTTTGTCATGCTAGAATAATCTAATGGGTTACCAGTTGAAACATGCTTTGTCTGACACTAAGCAGATTCTGCAACATGAATGAAAAATGCAACTTTCCTTTTGACCTGTGTCAGACAATGCTTTGCACTGCAATACTTTCACACATAAACTATTTTTTTTCCAAGAAACAGGCAACTTTAGGAACTTAGTGTATCCAAATTTGTCTACCCTTTCTCTCTTACAGCCAAATGAATAACTGCTGTAAGCACAAACAAGCCTTTAAGAGGTAAATTCATACTCTGCCGCACGGAAAACATCCTTTACAGGTCCAGTAGTTAGTAGAAGACAAAATTGACAAGGAGAGTTAATGTTCATTCTTTGGAATACTAGATAAGCAGATGGGCTCTAAGGAAAGTCATATACCATAGCACCCTGTTGTGTGCATTACAGATGTGTGCATAGCTACTTCTGCAGCATTTCATATAAACCATTATGGAAGACAGGATGCTGAAGTAGACAGGTCATTGGCCTACTGCCCTGTAGCAATTCTGATGGTTCTGATTAATTTCATTAATTCAAATTCCAGAGGCTGGGGAGGAATCTCATGTTCTAATCTTGCTTTGAGTTTTGCTCTGGAATTTCTGGTTCCTTTATAGAAAGCTTTTCCTTTTTTTCCCAGAAATTTCTTGTTTTCCTTAATTCAATAATATTTAGCTGATGCAAATACTGAATCATCCAGACTAAATTGAAAACATCTGAAAAGAAATATAACTTATTCTAAGGATAACAAAATGTCCCTAAAATACTGTAACAAACTGTCACAAGTATTATCGTTATCAGAACTGACAGAGAAACTGGAAACATAGCTCTTATATCAAGAGAGACAAAAGTTTTGCTACTAGGAAATAGAGATGCAAAAACATTTCTTACTTTATTAATCCTGTTTTAGGTCTATGAATCAAATGCCACCGGTAAGCAGTATAATCTTTCCAGCCAATGTTCTTGGGATCATGCCACAGTGTACGCACCTACAGTAGGAATACAAATGGCTTATTAGAACAGACTGTGATCCAGTAATTGTACATCCACTATAGAAACTGCACTTGCAGCCAAAGTTCATTTGCTGCAGAGCATGGAACTGAAAATAATGTTTAATAGTCAATGGTATGATCCCCAAACCTCTCTTATAGAGGAAGAGTAATGAAAATTTACATCTTAAATTATTGATCAGTTACTCATCTGTAATTTCATAGCTGAAGTCACTGAAGACCATTACAGCAACAAACCTGACTTCCCTCAGGAAGTCCTGCCCTTGTTTGCACATATACACCCATGCTGACAGTGTTAACTTTCCTATCTGTATGAGTAACTCCACCAAAGAAGAGCAATTGCAACTTGCACAGATGTTACTGCCTGTGGTCTGCTCCTTGAAATTGCTTCCACTCAGTCAGGGCCTCTTCCTGCAAGGAGCCCCAAAGTTCTAAATTCCTATCTACACACAAAGCTCCACTAATTTCTAAAAGGCATGAGTTTCTTCCATGGCTGAGTCCTATTTGGAACACCAGCAGTTTTTTATCACTGTTTTCATTTATTTTCTCTTTGGCTGTCACTGGCTACTGAACTCCAAACCATGTATAATAGAAACAAGCCGGAACGCCAAAGAAGCAAGTGCCAATACAGAGTTCACAAAGAATTTGTGGATAACTGAGACCTCTCACTTCTTTCTTCAGAGCACATCACATCCTCCTTTATATACATGTAATTTTTTCCATTTGCAGCTTTTTATACATGTAATGTTTTCTTTGAAACACAATGCAAATATTATTGACACTAGTAATGTGGGAATTGAAGAAAAGTTAATAAATGTCTGCAAAACTTGAGGTGGGAAAAGAAATTCTTTGAGACACCACCCTTCTTTTTAAAATATTAGTCATGCACTGTTGGCTTGATGCTCTAAATATCTCACCTGTCCAGGTGTGTTTCCTGTGTGCCAGAGGGCATTTCTCAAGTGTTCGCCAGCACCAGTTGTTGAATTTACTACTTTGAGTGACACACCAGAATAGCCATAAGCCCTGGTGGGTTTGTCCTCCCAGTAGGTCTGAGTGACCTGCTTCCACATCAGAACATAAAATCGACTGCTGGATTGGTAGCCAAACACAAAGCCAGCGTAATCATCATCACGATCTGTGTTAACATAGAATGTCCCACTGAAGTCAACAGAGCTGAACTCATCATAGCCTGGGAGAGGACAAAAGCAAAAAACCATTGAGCTACCACGCTGAGTCCAGCCATCCACACCAAAGAGTCCCAGGTCTATCCTGAATTTTGCTCAGTCATCAACTATCTTTTTCAGTTTTCTTACCTGTAGGAGAAGAAGTAATTACACTTGCCTATGTATTGTGTGGGGGCTTCTGGAGGGAATTAAGTCATTTAAAAGGGGCATTGAAGACAGCAGGCACTATACTTATACCAAGTGCTTCAACTGGGTATTTTATGTGTGTTACAGTCACTAATCAGATAAATTAAAAAAAAAAAAAAAAAAAAAAGTCAAAGGCAAACAGCATTGACCTGGTTTTTATTTGAGCATACGCATTGTTCCCATGTATCCATCTAAAGCTTGCAGCACCAAAGGTGTGTTCATCTTTTACCTTTTTATTTTTTCCTTTCCTTATCACCAGATCACTGATTGCTTTTCTGAAGATGATGTCTGACTTCAGATACTCACCTACAGCTATTCCAGGATCAGAGTTGGCAGTCTGTACCAGCTCCTTGCCTTGGTGGCGAATAACCCAGTTGGGATCAATCTGAGCTGTTCCCTTGGGGTCCAGTGGGACCATCTGGAACTTTCTGAAGTCAGTTTCGCTTATGGCATTGTTTTCAGGGCAAACATCATAAATGTCTGGGACACTGTCATTGTCAAAGTCATCTTTGCAAATATCACCTCTGCCATCACCTATAAGCAATGTGAATAAACAAATGCAGTTGTTAACTATTTATCCAGCCTTCACAGGAGCTCTCCTAATGATGGAAGAAATTTATGACATACACAAGTATGTTATTCCTTGTTTCTCAAAGAACACTCCAAATGATTCCAAAGAAAACTTCATTCTCTAAAAGTCAATTTGAAATGTTGCTGGTAATGACTGTGAAGAAATCATCAACTTAGATCAGGGCCAAATTTGTCAATAAACTGTTCTGTCAGTGGTTTATGACAGTGATCAATCTGGCCCAGACTATATGCTGCTTTTGAATCAGGGTGGGAAAAGTTGGAAGTTTGCTATGTCTATGTAATTCACTAATTCTTGTATTACGTTTTCAGTTTGATTTGTCCCAGATGTGGATACAATGCCACATTAATACTGCATTGTAAATGAATTCAAACAATAGCATTAAAAACTTAATCTTCCTGCACATTACTAAAACTGTATATACCATTGAAGATATTCAATATTTTCAGACTTTTATCTCTGTCTCAAGATTTGTTCCATCTAAGGTGCTTCAGACTGCAGAAGTGTCACCCAGATGTCAAAAGAAAGTGGAGACAGTACTGCAATAAAATACTGCAATCGTTTGCAGTATTTTGAAAGACACTTTTAGTCTTTCACTTGTGGGTAGAGCAACTTGTCTTAAAGAAAAGGTGGTGCTTCAGAAAAATGTAAGAAAACATAAAGAAGCACTGTAACCAATAGGACTAGCCTTGGAGAAATGGAAATACTAAGTTTTGTTACATGAATTGCATAAGTTTTTAGAGAACCTAAAAACACATCCATAGAGTTCAGCTACAGCTGTGCTTCTGCCCCATACTTTTACTATACTCAGTATTTTTAAAAAAAGATAAAGCATCATTTCCTTTCTTAATTTACACTTAATATTGGATAGATGCTTTGCCTTAAATAGGAGGTGGTGAAAGGAGGCATCTAAAAAAAAAAAAAAATCTCATTGCCAATGCCACTAGTATTCAGTGGCACATAACAGTACAAACACTTGAAAATATAGCAGAAAATCTTGGCTACGCAAGTACAGAAACAAATTTGCAAATGGTTCCAAATTTTATAACAGAAAACACTGGATATTACACTGGGTACTAACATAAAAAAAAGAACTGTCAGCTAATTTGTTTCTATCCTCATGTAGCTGTGCAGCTGCTTTTAAGGTATTTGTGACTGCTCTAAGAACACGGGAATTAATAGGAAATAGCAATGATCCAGGTCATTCAATACTGACCTGCTACACAGCGCTTCACAAACAAATGGAAAGCTACATTATTAAGCCTAACCAGCACAGCATTGTCCAAGTATAAAGCTTTCATAGAGAAAGTAGAATGAATTTTAGGCAACAGACAAAAAAAAAAAAAAATAGGAAAAGATGAAGCATCTAGTATCTCAAAGACACTCTGAAGTTCAGATACATGGTAAAATGGTCTCATTTTCCACTCTGGCAATCAGCCATGGAGAACTTAAAATCCTGACCAGCTGTGTGCTCCTGCACCTGTTTGTCTTAGTACTTATTGGAGAAAAGAGAATGAATTTCCAATTTTATTCCCTTTGCCAATATGAAAGAGGTAATTCTTGAGTCACAGGAGAATCTAATTATTTGCTGAAAAGTCCTGCTGATGCTCGTTTGGTACTGAGTTGCTGCTGACAACATTGACCCCATGTCAAGGAAAGTTAGAAAGCATTTGTTTACCCAGCCATGTCCAACAGCTCTCTCCAGGGCCTCATCTTCATATGCTATAGCTCACATCTTCAGAGCGTGGGAGCATCTTTTGGGGTTTTTTATTGCTTTCCCAAGACTTCTGTTGAACCTACCGCTAATGACAGTGATGAGCTGGCTAAACTGTTTATATTTACGCTTTTTGTGATCTTTATTCCATATTTAAATGCAGCCTCCCTCGCAAGACCCAGATGATAGATGACTACAGCAAACTATCCCTGTTTGGGGGCACCTTTATTCTGGAATACTTCTGAAATTAAGGGGTGATTCCAGAGACTGGCAAGTACAAATGTATTCTAAATATATAATTGGACTGAAGGATCAAGTAATTTCAAAACTACTACTGACTACAAACTTCCTACTGCCAGCAGGAAAAAAGTCAGTGCTCAGAATTTTATCTTTCTAAAGGTACATAAAAGCATATTGTGTATGTACTAAATTCTTCTTTCAATTTTGTCGTGGAATGACTCCAGCAAGTGTATAACTTGGAACAGAAATTGCTCACCTGTATTTACTACAAGGGCCATTACTTGTAGAAATACTATGGTGGTTTTCAATAGATCATAAATGTTTTCTAAATGACATTTACAATTATGAAACTATCACTATTTCATTACTGAAATACTGTCAAGCACAGAGAAGGACTGTTTGAGAGTAACCAGCAACATTTTACCACAGAGTTGGAGAAAAGAACAATTGTGTATTCATCTTTTAAAATGTGATACGACTATTTTAAAAACAGACATGTACATCATCAACACATATTTAAGGCTACTTATAAAGCAAATTTGAGAAAAGCTGCTTACAAAAACTATTTTTTTTTTTTTACCAAAATAGTTAAAAATAATTTTAGACCTAAAAAACCTGGAGAAATAGTTTGATTTTCAAAATAAAAAAAGAGCAGTAAACCATATTCTTTTCCTATTCTGATTTTCAGAAGATAGTGTTTAGAAAGAAAAACAGCTAATTTTACATTTTTAAAAACTTCTATTTGAAATACTTTCCCAGATTTTTAATATTTCAATTTGAAGTGAAAATCATAAGTATATAAAAAAAATGTTTGTGTTTTTTTTTTTTCTTTTTATGTTTGTTAAAGATGTTCTTCTATTCTAATGCTCTGACCCTGCACCAAACTGGACAGTTCAGTTACACTGAAGTCGATGGTGTCTCAAATGTCAAAATCAGCATGGTTTGATCTGAAGCCTCTCTCGTTATCATATATTAATAATCCAAGATCACTGGATACTAAGAACTAAATTAAATACATATGCTATTGTTCTTACCATCAGAGTCCTCCTGCTCAGGGTTGTATCTAAGACGACAATTGTCCCTGTCATCTGGGACACCATCATTATCATCATCAGGATCACAGGCATCTCCTTTACCGTCTTTATCATGGTCAGCCTGGTTTGCATTGGGGATGTAAGGACAGTTATCCTGGTTGTTCTGGTGACCATCTTCATCTATGTCCTCATTGTTGTCACACTGGTCACCAACAAGGTCATTATCTGCATCAGTCTACACCAAAAAAAATTAAGAGTAAATTTATTATGGTTACTAAACACAAAAGTACAGGTGGCCTGGTAGTTAACTTCTCACCACTTCAAGGACATCTCTAAGGATAAGTGATATTATGATGGCAACCATGCTTCAAACAGAAACAATTTCTAACCAGTATGGCCACTTATCCTACCATCAGTTCACAAGATCTGGTCCCAAAGACATTTCCAGGGCAAGTCTTTGGCCACAATCATCTTCATTGTTCTTATTCTAGAGATCACAGGGGAACATCAGTCTGGGCAGCACATTTTCTTATTGCTTCTGCACACTTGACATTACTTATCTGCACATAGACCAGCAAACTCAGGCATATCAAATGAAGCCCTGAGGCTGCAATCACTTCCCATAGGGCAATAAAGCAGCTCACCAAACGCTTAAAGATGAATTAAAAATCATTATTACTCTACTTCCATTTCATCTACTACTGCTACTGCTGAACCCAGGACAATCTGCTACAAAGAAATCTGAGAACATGAGATGTGAATATTAGCGATACAGGTCCTTTTCTTCAGCTCTGCAGTAAACAGGGGCTGATAACAATTCCTGTGTTCTTTTTTCTCCCTTTCTCTGATATTACCATTAAGGAAATGGTCTCTAACATTTACCTGGTCTGGATTATGCATCAAGGGACAATTATCACACTGATCACCAACTCCATCACCATCTGTATCACTCTGGTCTGTGTTATAGACGTAAGGACAATTATCTCGTTCATTAAAAATGTCTATGAATGAAAAAAAAAAAGGCAAAAAAAGATTGAAAAAATCAGAATGATATAGCATCCAGCACAGCCAGCCATGCACACAATTGTAGGAGTCACTAGTAAAGAAGCAAGGCTCTTAAGGGATTCACAAGTTTTCTGACTACTGCAACATGTTGGTATATCTCCCTGGAAAGTACAAAAGAACCCTTTCCTATATTATATAGACCCTGGATGTTTGCATAATTTTTCAGCCAATAGCATATGATTACACTTTTCTACAAATTCCAATCTATCTTAACTACTTCTAAGAACCTGAAGACCACAGGATGAGAAGACTTCAAAATGTTCAGAAGTTCAAGTCAAATAAGCAACCAGAAGTTTAAACTACTACTGAAGGAACTCCAAAACTGGATTTCTTCAGCTTCTAGTACTTCTTACTTTCACAAATTTTTGAGAGACATTTAAGTGCTTCCCCCTCCTTAAATCTGATCAAATCTGAGTCATATAGGCATGCACTGGTAGATGAAATAAGCATCTTTAATATTATAAAATAATATACACAAAAATGTGTATTTGGATTACTGTGGGCTTTGCTTTACACTCATAGCAAAGCAGATTTATTTCCTAGAGGCATAGTCTTAAATGCCTGGAGGTTCTGATGTTATTTTACCTCCCTAAAAAGGAAAGAAGTCAACAGAAATGTTATATTAGACACCAATTACTTTGGTACAAAGACAAATTAAATATTTCTTTCTTAGGGTTACACTGATAAAAGACTTGCTGTGAATTATTTTTCAATAATATCCATTGTAGTTATCTAGGGACAGTCTGGACAACTATGCTACACAGAATAGGTGAAATTCAGGTCTTCTCTATGCTACACAGAACAGATGAAATTCAGATCTTCTCTTCTTTTTTGAGCTTCAATACCCAATTTTATTCCATGTACAAAAGCAGGAAGCCCATCTTACTGGACATAAAGCAAAGCGTACTCATGGAGCAGCACATAATTTGTAAAACCGAAAGCATACCATCTCCGTCAATATCCACAGCACATGAGTCACCCTCCCCATTATTATCTGTGTCAATCTGAGCAGGGTTGTGCACATAAGGGCAATTATCACAGCGGTCACCAACTTCATCCTTGTCATAATCAAACTGGCGAGGGTTAAACAGAAGAGGGCAATTGTCCTAAGTAAGAAGAAACAGAAGATTTCAGAATATAAATCACAACTCATGAAAGCATACTATGAAGTGGTAACTCTTCCTTTTAAGTTTGGAGAGAGAAAAAAAAAAAAAAACAAACCCCAAACTATTAATCTACATTATTTTTTTAATGGATAAGCTGCTATTTCAATGAAAATCTTGGTGACAATAGGGTGCCATTTGGACAACATGACTCACCGGCTCGTTTTGTATGTGACATGTGAATGTGTTCAGATATCACTAGGATAGCAACAGGCATTTTAAATTGGATCTGTATTCATATTTCAACAAATGTACGTGCATTATTTTATTGAAAAAAAACAAAACCAGAACATGTTGCAAAATCAGGCCAATTTCAGCTGCATTTTATATTTTCTGAGAAAAAAATAATTATTACTCTTAGAGGTTTTTTTTTTTAGAACAAACTAGCAGTAATATTCTCACTTTTTAAGCCACGTATTTTGATTTTTCAATTTAAAAAAGGATCAACTTTTTTGTGGGTTCTGTTATACTGTATATGGTAAGAAGATGTAAAAAATTTCAAAAAAGCAAAGTTAATTTTAAATATTGTCATTGACTCAGAGTATTTTTTCCCTGAGACCACGCCTTTTAGGGGAATTTTGAAAATTGTATTTCAGTTTATTCCCTAATTTGGAAATTTGCCAGAACAAGAACTCTTTAGTTCCACACATCCTCAAATTACATGTGGGCTTTTTGCACAGGCACAAGGAAGTACTTGGTGTGGAAAGCAAAGAACAACAAAACCAAACCTAATTAGTGGGAGTGAGGACTACATCAGCATCCTGGAATCTGAAGGGAGGTCATATGGAAAAAAACTTAATCTCATTTTTTTCTGCTAAAGCAAAAATGATTTACTAGGAAATAGAATTTTAGCACATTTTAAATTTCTCAGCAATAAATTATATACTTAAGGACAAGATGTAGTAGCAATTAAAAAAATATAGTGTTCATAAAACAATTGTTCTGGCTACACTTTTTTTAAATCTATGCAATAAATCATATTCTTTTATCAAATAATTCTTTTGGTTTTGAAATCTTCAAGTAAGAATATTACATGAACACAGGCCTAACCCAACTTAGACCATCTGAAGCTCTAGGAAATCTAGGCTCCTCCTGAAGGAAACAAAGAGGAGCAGTGAACTCCTAGAACTGATTCACTCATTTTCAACATGTTCAGAAAAGTCAGGGTGAATCCCACTCTGGAGGAGCCTCTGTCTTTTTGCTGGATGCACAGGGAGAACAGGTTTAGACTGACTGTCTACCTTTTGGACTCTACAGGAAAATTAATCTCGGTCTGGCTGGCAGATGTAGAGGAGTAAAGCATAAAGCAGACTAGGTACTTTCTCCCTGCCATTTCCCATTGATGCTGGCTGTGTTTATAGTTGGTTTTATTACTCATCATCCCTTGTTTCCAACATACCTCAGATGTAGCATTTACCAGATTTTCAAATATCATTCTCCCATTGCAAAATGAAAAAAATCCAAAAGCTACTTTCCAGTGATCTGCTTTTATGCACACAACTGAACCCAGAACTGACACGAAGAACATAATTCACATCTAGGTTCCCCAGGCTGCTTTGCTCTTCACAGTGCTACTCTTTGACCAAACACAACTTTATCATGTACTAGATATCATCCAGGGAAGGCAGTGCAGAATAACTCAGTTGAAGTTCTGAGCAACAAAGCTCGCATCTGTTGTAATGGTTTTTGTTAAAGCCAGATGTTTAGGTTGAAGTGCACTGGACACAGAAACATATCTTACTTTGTCATCTTCGACACCATCATTGTCATCATCCTCATCACAGGCATCTCCTTTGCCATCTTTATCAAAGTCTTCTTGGCCAGAGTTAGGCAGAAGGGGGCAGTTATCCTTGCCAAAAGAAATAATCAATGAATTATGTTTATATTATGTCAGAATGACTTGTCTGGGCATAGAAGTAGATATGGTACATCAGAGACTATAAAACAAGATCAGTCACAAATACTTTTTAAAGTGCTTGCTTGTTTTCTGCCAAAGATAGTAGTTCATTCACTGCTTTCATATTGTAAAGTAAGTGAAACGCATCTGCAAATCATTCTATTTCCCAGCTCTCCTTCTGTCAAAGCAATATTTCCAGTAAATTTAAGATGAAACCATCTAGCAGAGAACAAGCACACCACATGCACACACATGAACTCTTACATCAACTTTTTATAGACAACTCATGAAGTATGTTTGAAGATTACAAATAAAATGACCAGGTTTGGCTGACAGAAAAATAAAGACACAAGCCAGGAGATGATCTTCAGAAATAGTTGCTCATATGGAAAGTTACTGGAACAAAGTAGTACACAGCAATGAAGGGGCACACTGTTAGAAAGGATTTTGGAAAAAGTGCCTTTATACTGCTCAGCAGAAGAGTACCTTGGCAATCTCATGCTCTTTTAGCATTGAAAACAAATGGCAAATGTACCCCCATTTTGTACCACAGCTTTGTAAAGAACAATTATTTTAAATGAGCAAGTCTTACGTTACACTGAAAAAAATAAGAAGTAAAATAGTTTGTTAAACTTTTAAGATGCATTCCTTTTGAAAATACTAAAATCAGCTAAAACTGGATTGGAATTCTACCACTGGCTACGAATGCATCTGTTATTCTCACTCCTCACATTCTGTATCTACTGTACCAAAACTGAATCTGCCAACTGCATGCAGAAATACCTTTTTCATAACATATATCCTAAGAAAATGAATACTACAGTAAAATTCCTAGCCATGTTTTCAATCTCAGTGCTTCTAATAACGTAATTCAAGTCGAAGAGAACTAGAAAATTTGTGATAAATATCAAAACCTCAATGTAACTCCAATTTTTTTTAATGGCACTTTTACAGCAAGTACCTGCAAACAGCCTGACTGTCCAACTCAACACTGGTTACCAGTAATACAAGAAAACCCTTATTTTGAAGTAATGAAAGAAATTAGTTGAAGCTTGCATAATCACTTCATATGTTTGAATCTATGTTTTTCTTTCTGCATTCTCTGGAGATTTGAGCCCAGTTTCATAAAAATCAAGTAGCAAGGTAGGGATATCATGGGTAGCAAGTTCCTGGAAACTTTAGAAAATGAGGTGACAGGACAGAGAAGAGAGATACTAACAGTGCACTCTAGAAGTTTGTTATTAGATACTAGAAAGAACTTAGACATTGCACCTTCCACCTGGGAACTCAGCCTTGAGGCACAAACTTGCTGAAAAACAAGCTTCTTTAGTTCACCTATTGACAAAGTTGTGTGTTGGTATGACAAATATTCATGAAAAAATAGTACTTTCATGTGAATGAAAATGAAATTCACACTAAAATATGTTGCTAAATTTTGGTTTTACTTACATCTACTTGCTTTATTCATATAGTTTTGATTAGACAATAAGTTAATTCTCAACCACTATTAGCTCAGGAAAGCAGCATTGTTTTTCCTTTTTAATTGAGTTACTCAACCTCAATATTTCATAATGAATATAAGTACCTGAAAATACCTGCCATTTTTAAGGTTTTTTTGGAAGGGTTGTAAGGGGGGTCCTTAAATGAAATACTTGTGCCTATTAGAACGACACATATATTATAGAAACCATGAATCAACCTTTGGAAACAGTTTTTTCTAATGGGTTCAGCATGTTGATTTTTTGTGAAAAGTAATCATTTGCTTTACATCTTGAGTCAACATGTTGAAGATTCTGATGACAGGAACTGAAAAACAGTATATGTACTGCAATTGCTGAATTTTCTGGATCCACAATGAACAGACATGGGCTACAGTGAGGAAGATCAACATTTGAGGCTCAAATTTCCACCAGAAACTCTTCTGCTGATAAAGCCTAGACTCATAACTTCAAAAGGATTACATCTGAGTGACTCAATTCTCTGAAACAGCCCGATTTCAAACTTTCCTGTTCTCTTGATTTGCATTTGGTTTTGTTTTAAAAACCACTGGAGTGGTCTAGAACTTAGTAATTTTTGCATTTCTTTCCTCATTTTTTAATGTATCCAAGCATGTTCACCTGCCAGCTTAATAAAAGCAACCACCAGCTTGATGCTGAGAAGTGTTACTCAACTATTTAGGAAAAGGAGAGAAAATTAGTTTATTGCATGGCATTTTCATAAATTTTTTTTACTTACCTTCACACAATGGTATGTTGCATTAGCAGCACAGACCAAGTTATTATTAGGCCAGCCATCCAAATCTGAATCCTCACCACAGATGCGCCCATCACCAGCATATCCTGTCCTGCATTCACATTTGTACATAGGATCACTGAAATGGCCCAGATAAATGCACTCGGCAGATTTATGGCAGCTGTGTGTCTTGTCCTTGCATGGATTCTCAGGTTCACAGACCTGTAAGAGACCATGTTCACTGAAACCTGATGATAACTCACAGTCAGCTGTATGCACCTCAACTTTGTAAAAAAAAAAACAAAAAACAACAGGGCAGTTACTTAGCTGCCTAAATACAAGAACTTTGCTTTAACTGTGGTTAGTAAATCATACTGCTCTGTCAGCTCACAACTCCAGACAATGTGTACAATGAAAATAATTAAAACCAAACACAGGAAAAATTGGCCACTAGTCAAAAACCAATTGAAGTGTGTGATTAATATTTTCAGAACTGTATTTCATCCAGATGTCATTAATCCCTAGAAATTAACTGCAACAGAAAGAAAAACGTGCTCATCTCTTTCCTTTTAGCCTTTTACCTGTCAGTATCCAAGGACTGTCTTATTTACTTAAATCAGAGACCTTAATGAATTCTCATGTACAACGAATATATTTTCATTAGCAGTGTCAGAGAGTCTCACACAGATGTTCTAAATTTAGACTTCACACACTGAACTAACCACAGATTGATTCAACAGCAACAAAGAGAAATGACACCTCTTTAGCCTTATAAAACCATAGTCTTCAATATTACTTTCATTTCTGTTTTTCACCATTAAGAGTTGTTGTTTTATGGAGTAAGAACTTCAGGCATATGTATAATGACATCCACATTCTCAGCATTATATCTACGGAGAGAATGATACTGATTCTTCAGTTTCCAATCCCCAGAGTAGGTATACACACTTGAGAGAAAGGAGAGCATACTGGGGCAATGCTTGTGTCTGGCATTTAGCACTCATTTGGAACAACTGTGCAGATGCCAATGAAAATGAAACCCTTAAAAAAATCAACTTGAAATTCAATGGTTTGTTACTCAAATCCAAAATACTCTAAAAAAGCATTTATCTATTTCAGGCTATCTTTGGTACCTAAGTTTACTACATGCTTCCATTCATAGATACTTTCAGGTGGGAATTACTCAGTTTCAAAACCCTCAAATTCTCTTCAACATCACTTACTTGCTTCTCTGTCTTGGCAACTTCCAGTCCCACCCCATAGGGCTGACTTCCTTTATAGCGTGGAGGACACGGCAAGCAGTGGAAACCTGGATTCGTGTTCACACAGCGATGGACCTGATTCACCTTAAAGCAAATGTCTGACACAGCTATACACTGCAGGAAAAGAAAGAATAAATCAATGATATAGCTATGTAATTCCCAAATAATGAAGATACCAGTGATTTCCTGATGTTAATGAAACAAACCCAGTACCTCATCAAGATCCTCACAGACAGTGCCATTGCCAAGGTAACCTGCTGGGCATGGCCCACATGACCAAGACCCATCTGGGTAACTGTTGCATTCTGCTCCAGGAAAGCAAGGATTTGACAAGCACCCATCTGGCAAAGACACATAAAACTGTGTATTAAGTAGGAGCATAAAAAGGCATATAAAATTTCATTGAAGAAACAGGTATTCTCCATTCATTAGCTTAATTCATGTCTGAGGCAACAGATACTTATGAGGACCCTTAGTATTAAGTCAATTTAATAACAATAATTCTATATTAGATTGCAACATCCAGTTGAATACTTTACAACATACTGAAATCCTGTTTAAGAAAAGCACCCTTGTTCAGAAATCAGTATTAAGAACATATATAAAAATCTCACTGATCTAAAAAGCATCCCAAATAGTCAAATATGCTTTCCCAAAACAAAGGTATAATTAGCAGTTCTCTATAGTTTCAATTCATAATTCATTAAAGAAATGGCAACAATTAGTCAGACTGTATAAAGAATGACTAAACACCAACCAATTGGGCAATCCTTCTTATTGCACATATCGTGTTGCTTGGTATCTCCCACACATGGCTTCCCTCCATACTGTGGCTCTGGACTGTTACAGAGGCGAGACCTCTCACGAATTCCTCCTCCACAGGTAACAGTGCAAGCAGACCACGGAGACCAAGGACCCCACCGGCCATTCACTAGGACATGCAGAAAAGAGAAGAGCATCACAGGCAATATAGTGGGGACAACATTTGGTGCTATGATAACCTTTTCTTCAGATCCTTGACTGGAGAGAGTTTCTCACTATGCACATAGAAAGAAAGATGCTGGCACAGCCTTACACTGAGATAGCAATGTTTCGGAAACAAACAAACAAAAAAATACCCAACTGCTTTATAGGCATTTTTTGGCCAACAATTCAAAACAACATGCTGTGCTCAATGGCACGGTGTATTTACATCTAAGCTGAAGAGAACAAATACAGTGTCTTCAAAGCTCCCTATTAATCTTCAATTTTTGTACAGAAAGCGGAATGTGATCACAGGATATAAACTTCTGCTGAGCCAGACCTGAGCTTTGTGGCTTTTTTAATGGCAACAGTATTCTCAGTAAGGTTGCAGCTATCATTTTTGTTTTGTATTCCATTCAGTATATCTTCAGTAGTATTCCTTGACTCAGTATAAATAACTTGTTTCAATGATTGTTCTGTATGTTCTGTATTGGTACAACTCTACTGATCTTTCCTTCATCAATCCTGAATTTTCTTCAAATACAAACATCTCTGAACCAAACTCTGTGTGTGCTCTTGGTACTGCAAAAAAAACCACAAGGGCCATGGTGTGTGTCCTTAAATAACCTATTCACTAACTTCGCATGCACAGCCAGATCAAAACAAATGTGAATATAACTACTTAAGTACTACTGGATTGGAAGCTTGTCATCAATCTTATATTCTGTAAGTAGAATGGAGAGACTGAACAGAGGAGGGAGCAAATAAACATATACAAAGGGAAAAGAGTGATGGGGAAAAAAATATATGAAAGAAAAGTGAAAGTGAATAGAGTGAATAGTCTCTAAAAAGATTAAAGAGTGGAGATGAAGAAAATTATAACAACAATGGAGTTGAATATGTGTAAAATATGTATATATACTTTCAAAGAAAACTGGCCACTAAGGGATTGTATGTCTATTCCTAACATGTACAATATAAGGTTCCTTTTAGATAGTGTTTGTATTTTTGATATGCACAAATCACTAAGTTATAAAGTGAAAATATCTCAAACTCTTAATGCTTAAAGCCAAATCACAACTTGGGAGGTTAACAAAACCTCTGACTCTATTGCTGTCTTCATTTTAAGAGCACCATTGTGGGTTATTTCAAACCAAGTTATAAATTATATTTTCCATCACAGAAATTCACTGTAACTTAGATCTAAATAAAGAGAAAAAAATTAGCTGGACTATTATTGCATCACCTTAGATTCCAGGCCACAGACATACCTGGACATGGAACCTTCTCACACTTCTCTGTTTCACGCCCATTTCCCACACAGTTTTTCCCACCCATCTGGGGAATAGGGGAATTGCAGAGGCGTATGCGGGTGATATTTCCTACTCCACAGGTAACTGAACAGGAAGACCAGGGAGACCAGTGACTCCAGCCACCATCTTGACGTACTGTGAGAAAAGACCAAAACTCAAGAAACAGCACACCTGCAGCAGTAATGAAAGCTCACTTGTGAAGCTAACCTTCTTATTAAGCCTCTTACTACATCTGATGAATGTCCCATGTCTTTCCAACCCCAGTAGCTTACAAAGCACATAAGCTCAGGCATTCAAGTACAGCTTTCTTAAGAATCTCAGTGACCAACATATGACTAACATGAATGTTATATATCTAAATATTTTAATATTTAATATTAAAAATAAACTTGTTCCAATGAAATAACTTCTTTAAAATGCACTTTTGGAGATCTAGCAGCTTCAGCAATAGCCTCATGTACTAAAGTAGCCTACATATGATGAAGTTTGACCATGACAAGTGCAAGATCGTACACCTGGGTCAGAGCAATCCCAGGCACAGCCACAGGCTGGGCAGAGAAGAGATTCAGGGCAGCCTGAAGAAAAGGACTTTGGGGTGTTGGTCTACAAGAAAATGAATATGAGCCAGCAGTGTGTGCATGCAGCCCAGAAAGCCAACTGTATCCTGGGATGCATCAAAAGGAGTATGACCAGCAGATCGAGGGAGGTGATCCTGCCCCTCTACTCTGCTCTCATGAGACCTCACTTGGAGTACTGTGCACAGTTCTGGTGTCCTCTACATAAAAAGGTTATCGAACTGTTGAAACAAGTCGAAAGGAGGGTCACAAGACTGATCAGGGGTCTGGAGCACCTCCCGTACGAAGTTAGGATGAGAAAATTGGGGCTGTTCAGCCTAGAGAAGAGAAGGCTGCGTGGAAACCACAGCGGCCTTCCAGTATCTGAAGGGGGCCTATAGGGATGCTGGGGAGGGACTCCTCATGAGGGAGAGGACAAGGGGTAGTGGGTTCAGACTTAAACAGGGGGAAATTTAGATTTGATGCGAGGAAGAAATTCTTTAGTTTAAGGTTGGTGAGGCAGTGGAATGGGTTCCCCAGAGAAGTTGTGAATGCTCCATTGCTGGCAGTGTTCAAGGCTGGGTTGGACATAGCTTTAGGTGGCACGGTTTAGTGGTAGGTGCCCCTGCCCCTGGCAGGGGGGTTGGAACTACCTAATCTCAAGTCCTTTCCAACCCTAACTATTCTATGATTCTATGATATATAGCAACTACTTGCAACAGTATTAACTACCTGCAGTATGATTCTTTGAAGTGCCTTAAATGTAAAAGCCGTTTAACATTTTGCAAAAGTCTATCATTACCATACTCCTAAATACTATTAAGTTAATGGAATGGGCCAATAATTATGAATGAATGGGGCAGATTAAAACATGGCCCCATGTGTCATGACTACGAACTCAGCATTTTCTTGAAACTCACTTCAAACGAGACTCCTGGTCAGAGAACCATATAATGGTTTGGGTTAGAAGGAACCTTAAAGATCATCCAGTTCCAGTCTCCCTTCCACAGGCAGACATACGTTCCACTAGACCAGGTTGCCCAAGGCTGCTTCATAATGTTAAAAAAAATTACCCACTATTTTACGCTTAACAGATCTGAGCCCAGATGCACATATCTATTGTACTGTGAGGAAAAGAAGAAATATTTGACAGGGGTGAGATGACAAAGAATCTAACATTAGCTACTTTAAGTATGCATACATGAGTGTTCAAATACATATTGCCCTGACTAGTGGGCATTCATAGGAAATCCAGACTAAGCTTCTAAGTTTGTTTTGACTTGGAGATGCCCAAAGAAACTTAAAAAAAAAAAAAAGGAGAAATTTTATTACTTACTGCGATGGTCACATTTCTTAAAGCTGCACATCCTTGTCTGGATGTGTGGGCCTGTACAAGCACTCCTGGTCACATCACATGACCTTCCTCGCATCTGAGTCCCAGAGCCACACGTAACTGAGCACTTTGTCCAGTCTGACCATGGTGACCAGCCTTCCTCACTGTCATCAGCTGCAGAACAAAAGGTAAGAAGACCTGCTTAGCAGCAATATTATCCTATTCAGAAGATTTTAACTTCTCTTCCTGTAGAACATGAACTTTGCACTTTAAATCTCTCTTTTTCCAATTTTGCTTTCCTGAACTGCCGCTGAACTTAGAAAATTATAATTTAATGTAATGAGAGGTTAGCCCAGGTAAGAATATTAGATCTTCATGAACTTGCTTACAGTGCTTGTATGAGGCGCTGACCTTTGGAGGAAGAACATTTTATCTCTAGAATGGACTGAGCCAAAAATTTGATTCCCCAACTGCCTCTGACTTCATAAGATAGATCAGTATAATGAAATATAGCCCTACCTCTTAACATAACAGCACACATGACCAAGAACAGTTTGTAAGAGTATGCCCTCCGCTCTGAACAGCCAAAAAAACTCTGAGTATATTCCAATGCATTTTTATTTTGAGCATCTAAGCAATCATCATCTTCTGTAACTGCCCTGTCCAGTACACTGAAGTCATTTAATGAGTAAAACTATTAAAACTGCCATCACTCTGAAGTCTAGTTCACAGCCTGCAATGCCATCTTAAATGCGGAACAGGTTGTCAAGGACTATAAGTAAAGCAATATGACAGAGAAGGAATAAAACTGAGTAAAGGAATGATGGTAACAAAGAGGAAAAATAACTTGCACTCTTAATAAAACAACAGTTTACAGTGCTATTGCAAATTAACAAAAAACAGAATGTCCAGGCTTGGGAAACACAACTGGGGAAGAGCATGTATCTAACCTTTAGTTTCCAACTTAGCTAGGCAACTTACCAGCTTACTTCTAAGCAACTGATATAATCACAGAAGAGTGATCAACTCCTGCAGAAGGTAGCTTCAAGCAGCCAAGTTACTTCATGTGATCTTTGCCTGCCTTTACCTCTTACTTGCTTTGAGCTTTCCAATGCACTAGTAACAATTTTAAATATTGCCAGAGAGTATCTTTCTTTCTCTTTGGCTAAATACTCACAATGAGAGCAGACTGGACAGCATTCACCTTCAACAAAAGATGGATCAGCACAGGAGACTGCTGGGCAGGTGATTTGATGGCATACAACTTTAGAATCCTACAGGCAAAGAAAGCAATTTACTGACATGCTCACATCCAGAGCCAAATAAAGGTAAACATCTGGGGAAATTTCATGCGTGAAAATTCAGGTTATTCTGTCTGTCATGGACATGGGGACTACTTTTTATAAATAGCAAGTCTAGGTCAAGTTCTTCAGTAAACGTGACCTGACCTGGATAATTGGGCTCAATTAAACCCACTATCCATTTCTACAAATGAACAATATTTCCAAAACCTTACCTGGCATGTGCACTTGGTGCAGCTATCTACAATCCAGCTTTCATTGTCTGCAAAGACACGACCATCCTGCCAGCAAACAGACTGGTTCTTCATTGTTTTGTTAGGCCCAATCAATTCCCACATAATTTGGTTCTCTTCAGACTAGAGCATGAAGTAAATGAAAGTAAATTGTGTACTTTGTAAGCAAATCATTTTAAATAAAAGGAGAAAACAAAAACCCTGAGACACTAGTGGATTTAATTCTTCCTTCTTTAAAAAAAAGAAAAAAAAAGTATATTTTTACATATTTGTGTACATAAAGATGACCTCAGTGTAATACAGCATAGCAATTCTTCAAATAACAGTATAAGAACAGTCACATGACACTAAGAAATCTGTTCTTCACAATTTTGCTTTCCTCTAGTACAGTTCCTCTTTAGATGGTAAAATTTTAGTCCTGAGATATATGACATAGTAATAAATTCCCTTCAGAAAGAATTAACTGATTCAGAATGAGAAGAGAAACGTCTGCATCATACATCATGTTTAGGTACTCTGGTTAGCAACTTGATGATGCTTTCATAAATAGCATATGCATGGTAACATTACTTTAGCAGTACACAGGCAAGGTTGGGTTTGTTAAATTTTGATTTCCAAACCTAACCACAGATCTCTCCTGTATATGAATGCATGTGTTTGTGTGCTCTTTTAAATCCAGTCGGTGAAAACCAAGCCATTACTTAAGTATTACACTCAAGAACTACCTAACTAATCACTTTGAAAATGCAGATCATCTCTACATTATGTAGATATACCCACAGCTATACATGTGCAATACAGAAATCTATTAACTGCCTCTGGTGTAAGGCAAAGAGGGAAAGAGCACTGCACAGCAGACTTCTTTCATTTCTCTACTTTAAAGTACTTACCACTTTTTGGAGGTTATCAGCTAAGTTGTTCACCACAATGCGCAGGCCGGTGAGCTCTGTGAACATTGTGCCCAGCTCTTCACAGGAACGGTCACAAAACTCTGCCTTCTCTGGTTTCTCACCCACATATTCAGTTGTAACAGCAGGACTCAAGTGAAGGATTTCCGTGCTCTCATTGATGGTATTCACTTCAGCTGGTAGCAAGAAAGGGAAGGAGAAGAGCAGTATACACAAAGTTCTTCCACAGATTACAGATTCCTGCTGAAATCACACATTGGCATCCATGGGTAGAGTTTAAACACATCTATTTCGGCACATTTTCATGCCAGATTATACCCAGGAATAAAAGAGAGGGGTTAGATGTCAGCTGGTTCCAATTAGAACCTTTCCCATTTTAAAACTAAGAGCCAAGCTGTGCGTCATATGGCCCTAACTTTAAAACATGGTTGGCACTGGAACACACTAGTTTATAAAGAAGGCATAACAAAATCAAAACACAACCCATTTTATCCACTCAGAACCATGAAAGACTTCAAGTTTGTCATGACTTAACACATTATTCCCCGATGTAGACAAAAAGGAAGGAAAAAGCTTCCTTGAAAACACTTATTGTCTTTGTTCTTCCCATAAATTCCATAGTTACTTGGATCAAATTAAAAAAGTTATGAAATTTATACCAGTCTCCATGCTACTCTGTATTGTTCTGCCTGGTATAAAACTCAGAGTAGCTGTTATAAGAATAGTTTAATTCTGAAGTGAAATGAAGATCAAGCTAAAATCAGGCTCAGTATTTGATTTGTCATTCTACTCCTCCACCAGGCAGCCTGTAATTAAAACAAAAGTTTGCATGCATTAGACAGGGAGAACTGAGGAACTGGACATGTAGTATCAAAGACCTCTTTGTCTAGCAAATTCTTGAAACAGACTGTAACAGAGAGCATCCACACTAATTAATAAAAAAGGAACATAGGTAACTAAATAAAACAGTCTGCATTTTGTTATGTATTTAAATCTCCACTATGTAAATATCTATAGATTCCATGGAAGCTTTCTCTAAGGAGCCCAATGGTCCCTCATTTTATATCAGCCATATGCAAATCCATACTGCCCTGTCTCTTGATAAAGACTTGTTTACCAAATTTAGTAACGTTATAAATAACGTTATCAAATAATGGAAAGAAGAAGAAAAGATATTGCTATTTTAAAAGAAGATGTCAGTACAGGAACATGTGCAACAAGGCACATCATCAAAACACCCCAGTTCTATTTAGTGTTTTCAAGTCACAGAAGGTGGCAATGCTTCAAAATTTTGAGGGCTTGATCTTATGCTCGACTATACAGTGTAAAGTGTTATATTTAAATGCATAAACAGTGAAAATAAAAGTAGTCTTCACTCATTTGGAAAGCTAAAAACAAAAAAAAAAAGAAGAAACAACTCATACAAGGACATTAAATAATTACTTTTCAACCATATTGAAAATTATTGGCTTGATATGCTTTTAAATGAGTTATGAAGTATCTGCCACTAGCTAAGGTCTACAAAAAATTGTTTGCAGTAGTTGAAGTAATTAGCCAGCTTCACTTACAGGATGAGAGAAAACTGATACACCACATAGCACATCAGAACTCTGTGCCATAACTGTTTATTTCAACTGCTCTTTGATTCCCTGGAAAGAATGCAATTTTCCTACCACACTGAAACACTAGGCTTCTCAGATTCCCACATAGCACTTCTCAGGTCATTAATTTCATATTTTTCAAGCCAACATGGAGTGTGCCTTGACCAGAACATTCTGAGGACATTAATAAAGCTGCAATCTCAGCAGGAAACATAAACCAAAACTATGTTAGAAGAACTAAATCCACACTTCCTACTGGTACTTGGCAGTGACTGAAAGAAAATGCCTGGGAATCACTAGGGTATCAGTTCTCTACTGCTGGCTTCCTCCTAATTTCTTAAGGACCACATGATCACCTTCAAAATGAGAAACCAGAAGAGCAAATGTGCACCTTTTCACATATGCAAATGTCATTCTGTTGATCTAGCAGAAGAAGGAATTTTATCAATGTGCCTAATTAGACATGTTTTTGTCATCTGTGCTATCCAGCACTGTGTATAAGTCGTGTCAAAAGTTTTTAGGATATACTTGTTACAAGGGCAAATAGTAATAGGACAATGGGTAATAGCTTTAAACTGAAAGAGGGAAGATTGAGATTAGATATTAGGCAAAAATTCTTTACTATGAAGGTGGTGAGACATGACATAGGTTGCCCAGAGAAGCTGTGGCTGCCCCATTCCTAGAAGTGGTCAAAGCCAGGTTGGATGGAGCTTTGAGCAACCTGGTCTAGTGGGAAGTAACCCTGCCCATGGCAGTGGACTGGAACTGGATGGTCTTCAAGGTTCCTTCCAACCCAAACCAATCTACGATTCAATGACTTGCTGTCACCACACTAGAGATACTTTCCTATCCCTTACTCAAAAGCAATCCCAAAATACCATTTCACCATACCTCACATTCTCACACTAGGATTAAAGATATAATATAAAAATACAGTTCAGTCTCAGAAAAAGCAGCAGGTTTTTTGCCTCCTCAGAGCTAAGGACAATTCTCTGGTAACATCCATCACATTGTTTTGGAACACTTGCACATACATATCGCATCTTAGTGCCTGCACCTCAGCTCAACAACTAGCACATCAAAATGGGGGAATATGCATCTTGTGGCCATGGCTTTTCAGCTGGGGTAATTAAGTTGTATAGGCAAGACCAGAAAAATCAGCCATGCATGTAACAATCCTATCAAGTAATTTTTAAGGCCTCAAGCCAGAGTGTGCTATTAGCTTGCTTCTGTTGTTGCTCAAGTAATTTCCACCTTGTAGCATCCTCTTGGTGTTGCAAAGTAAAACTACTGTGAATTGAGCTGTGCACTAAATAATTCCTAGGAAGGATGAAACAAAACCCCAAGTCTTTATAATTAGATCTGAAAATTTGGTAGTTGACAGATGTGATTAAAAAAAAATCTTAAGAAAATATTATCTGTTGTCTACAACTGCTGAGGGGTGTAAGAATTCCTCCTAAGGTATGTATCAGCATGCAGAACTCAATTATCCCTTTAGGCTTCCATCAGCTTCCTCTTCACAGAAGAATTACAGTAACATCCCATTTCTACTTGGGGAAATTTCAAAACATTTGGTCACACTATTCCACTTTGTGATAATCAACCAATAATAACAGAAAAGATTTATAGACACTGTCTTTAGTTGGTTTTGCTGGTTCAATCCATCTATATCTAGTGATCCTACCCTGTTCTGCCTCTGACTACTGAATGTGCCCTCAAAGGTTTACCTCAGCTTCTGGGAGTTGTTTATACTGGTAAATGAAGCATGATAGATGAACTGTATCTTTTCTGAAACCATTCTTCTGTTATTTAGATTACAACTAGACTCAAAAATACATGTTCCCTCCTCCCACAGCAGTTATGCTCTTCAAGCATTTTATTCCACTAACAAAGCTGAAAACTAGTAATCAGTGGTTCTGAGTAGTTTCTCAGTAGCTTCTAAGTACCAAAAACTAGCTTAGATGGGAGAGAAGACAACCAACAAATGAGGAAATGTATTCTTGCCTGTGCCATGTAAGGCTAACTTTCATTCTAGTCCACGTGACTCATTTCTAACACATTGGCACACCTCTGGAATGTATAAAATAACAATCCAATATTTTTTATCAAGATTTAAAAATAGACTAGCAAGCTCAGTTAAACTTCTTGTGTATACACAAATATACATACCTATATATAGATATATACACATTTATATATTGCATAGAGACTTCATTATTAGGTCTCAGTGCTTTAGGACTCTTTGAAGAAGTCAAGACCAGCTATCACTTAATTTCTAGGCTTTGCATAAACAAGGAAAAAGATTGAGTACAGTCTGCTTAAATGATTTGAGTTTCAAAGAAAACCCTGAAGTCCTGACTGCCTTGTGCACCCACCAAATTCCTCCAATGGACTCTGTTATCTGATTCTTGACTGAGCTCTTGCTAGTTACAAACACTGGAAAGTAACATAGCCAGCACCTCGCATGAGTTTAAGTACACACCTCAGTGAATACTTGACAAATTTTCATAACTCTTTTTATAATGAATCAAATACACTCCCATACACAGAGGGCTCCCTTCCTAGCGAGGTCAGCATGAACTTGACTAACACGAACACATCAGGATGTCACATACAGGCCTTCCATACTGCTTTGTGTTTTTTGTTTTGTTTTCCCTTATTTTTCTTAGGTTGCTTTGATTGACAATGCTTTGGGTTTCAGACCCAAAGCCTCTCACAATCAACAGACTTATTGTGGAGGAATTCAGTATCTTTAAGACTTGGAAGGCTTGTTTGTGGGCCCATTGACAGGAGCAAAATTCAGAAGCAACATTACCAGTGTTGTGCTCAAAGAATCATAGACATCTCACAAAATATTGCAAATATTTTCATACATATGCATTTTTTCCTTTTATTTCTATTAATTCCTTGCTTGACAGCTTTTCTCCCAATTTAAAAACAAGGGCTGAGTTATAAACCTAAGCAGTAAGAACTAAAAATAGTAGGCTAGTGAGTAGAAATCTATCCCAACATAGCTAAAGAATATGTTCCTATTGCCACCAAAAAGTAGCTCATTCTCTCTTTAATTTCAAAGTTACATGTTGCATAGCTTTAGGATAACGCATCACCATTGAACTTTCTTATTTTCAGAATTAACAGTATTAATGAGATAAAAAGCCTTACTTGACTGGCTTCTCTGGCATCCTTTTTTACGCAGAACATCCTCTATTGAAGTATCAAAGATTAACTGAATATTTTGCAAAAGACCCTGCAGTAATAATAAAAAATTAATTAAAAACCAGGCCAATTTGGGAGTAAATAATAACAGTTCTGTCTCAATTCCATGCCACTGACTGGATTCAGCCATAAGTAAACATGTAAAAAACAATCTAGAAGACATTAAACCTAACACAACAGAAAAAATATAGTTTTGTTATATACAATTTCAATACTATAAGTAAATAAAACAGGCATGTTCTGAAATTAATCATAATAAAAGTTTTTGATCAGCTGTGAGCTCAAATCTCCATATTCATAACATGTTTTAGATTAGTTCTATGAGTTATTCCTCATGAGATAAAACCAGCTTTTGAAGTTCCTGTCCCATCACACTTCAGTCCTTAGTCACACGTTCCCATGCACCATACTTCACTGCCTCAATTGTGCTGACACTACCTTGAGACAACACTGTAAAACCGGACTTGTATGTTTCACTTAAAAAAAAAAGAAAAAAAAAAGCCCAAGAAAAAAAAACATTTATTTCAAACCAGACTGTTTCAATGATCCATTTAACAGTAGAGCTCCAGAGCCAGTTCTATGAGCACAACTGATGGAGAAACTTAGTTACGGAGACAGGAATAGAGAGGCAGTGGGCAAGAACTTCTGGCTTCCCTGCCAAAACTGGTCACCATGGAACCACAGTCCAGCATGTCACACTCTAGCTGACACAACAGGATGAGAAAGAAAGGGGTTTTGGAAATTTCCGAAGCCATGAGTTCAAGTTTGATTTCACCTATGAATGAAAAGAAGCCACCCTTGGGCCACTATATGAAGCAGGCAGTAATTCTAATTTTATAGGAAAACCAGAAAGTTTGTAATTGCTTCAAGTTAAAATAAAACGGAAAGAATAAATGTTTTCCACAAAAAGGGGGAAAAAAATAAATCTCTCATGTATAGAACTGATGAAAATATTACCAATTGTCTTCCCCCATCTGTTTTTTGTTGCTGTTGTTGTTGTTTAGTTGTTTGTTTTTAATTGGAACTAAAGGTTATTCCAAATGGCAAACAAAGGTATACTGCTAGGGGACGGACCAATACCATATGGTTTAGCTCCATTAAAAAAAAAAAAAAAAAAAAAAAAAAAAAAAGGGTTTATTCCTTCTTTTAAATAAAATTTTAAAACAATGACAGGCTTCTATGACCTGGATAGATTACAATGGAAAAATAGCCCTTCAGGAAATTCCCAGAGAATTTTACAAATCACCACAAAAATGCAACATGTTTAACAGTCTTACATTTGGGAAAAAGAATGGTTGCATGAAAGCCCATAAACTGGCTTTGTGCAGTTTTCCTGTATCTAGGCTGTGTTTTACCAGTTCTTTGCTTTCAGGAAACCCAGATTCACAAAACACAGATCCAGCAATGGATAAAAACACACTCTGGAGAAATTCTGCTTGGGAGCACCTGCGACCCCATCAAATTCAAGAGGTGCTGGGAAACAAAACTGTGCCTACTGCATCTTCTCAAACAATTTGAATTTACTTCTTTACCTCACCAGAGACCCAAGCTTCTCCAGGCTACCTACCCTGAAATGATTCTCCCGAATAGACCCTTTCGCCACATACATTCTGCTGTTCTCTGCTTTCAACTGCTCATAGAAAGGCTCCTCCAAGATGAAGCTGTCAATAAGGTCACAGCCAACATAGAGGTTGTAGTTCTCCCCCGTTATTTGCATGGTGAGGTTCTTCCACTGTGAGTCGGCAAGGTCCACATCTTCCAAGGAAATCACATTCTGGAAGCCATCCACCCAATAGATAAGGTCCAGGGTGTTGGCACGGCCATTAGAAATGATCTCAAACTGCCTCTCACTGATGCCAGGACCCTCTAAAGCAAGGATAGTGCCTCTAGATTGCCTGTCCTGTCTCAGGGTGGCTGAAAGGATAAAGCCCTCATTCTGCTGTATGAGTTTGACAATCTTTTTTAATTTCTCTGGCTTACATGGAGGTATATGGTCAAACCGAATGAAACGATACGCTGGGATAGAGGGATCTGGACCCCGGAACAATTTTGCTCCAATTGTCTTTCGG
Source organism: Forpus xanthops (assembly GCA_032466535.1). Taxonomy (NCBI): domain Eukaryota; kingdom Metazoa; phylum Chordata; class Aves; order Psittaciformes; family Psittacidae; genus Forpus; species Forpus xanthops. The sequence goes on from JASSUY010037131.1 coordinate 39,033, forward strand.
TTTATGTTACTGATTTGAAGTAAATCAAAGGTAGTCTCCTCTTCCTTCTCACCATCTGAAAGAGTTAACAGAGTGTGACAATGTGTCTACAAAAAGGCTTAAAAGAAACAACTCTGCACATTATACTTAGTAACTGCAATTACATGACAGGTGTAAGGAACAAGAGGGTAAGCCTAAAAGTTTCATACTTCCCCAAACAGAACTGTTCCTACTAGCACACCAGCTAATGGTATTTTCTACCCAACATTTTCATTAACATGAGAACTATTTCCTTCAATGTCCATAGTTACAAATGTGTTTGGTTATATAACTAAATATATGGCTACATAACTAAACATACGGCTATACATTTTATAGCACTCAAATACACGCTTGTATATACATATATATGCTGTACACATATGTCTACAGAGGATGCATCTACCAATGTGTTCAGTATATATGAATGGATAAGGAAGTTGAGCAAATTTCTATATTTTGACTATGAGCTAATAAAAATCAAATTATGAGAAGCCATGTGACCACATGACAACAGGAAGCAAGAGATTTGCTTTTAACGACTCAGGCCAAGAAGTCAGATGTAAATAACGGTCTGGCACTGTAACAGCTTATACTCTACTTATGTTTGGCCTGTAGAGGTCTATTTCTCTACCTCTGTCTTTTAAAATGTTCATCAGACTCTGTGGCTCTGCTTAAACATTACTTTCATCATACATTTCCACTGGAGAGGAAAGTGTAAAAGGAATTATTTCTTAGATGTATTTATTGAGTAGTTTATTATTGGAGAAACTTCATTTAGCAGTAGTAAGACGTATCTACCAAAAAACAAACAAACAAACATACAAACAAACAAAAAAAAAAAAACCCTAAGAACTACTATTTTAGACACTTCTAAAAAATACAATATGATTACTTTGCCCACTCTAGCTCAGATAAGCAAATGCTGTACACTGACTTTTAGATTTGCAAGTAATTAAATATCTAGTTAAGAAGTGTCAGAACTTACCCTGAGCATCTGAGGAAACCCACAGGATTGTCAAGATAGCAAGCCACAACAGCTCACTCCTCTGCAGCATAACTCCTATGAATAAACCAAAAAGGAGCAAGTATTAGGGAAATAATATTTATCAACTACAAATGTTTTAACTTACCCCATGAAATGCCATAAACAGAACTCTCATTATAAGCATCTATACATATAAAATCTGAATTTCTATCTTGTCTGATCATTGTATATTCTGAGGTTACTTTTGATGCCAGAAGTAAAACATGGCATGAAGTGAAGGGAAGAGGAAATCTGGGTGATAAAACTCCTTTATATGTGAACACCCTTAAGAAAAAGGGAAAGATAAACAGAAAATACACAGTTTTCTCCACAATATTTCAGTTTTGATACAGGGACCACACGACACCACTACACAAGATGGAGCATAAGCTGCATCTTTATTTTGGAGCACAGTGTTCAGCCGAAATTCCCTGTAGGAAAATGGGATCTCACTGTCTGTTGGTTTTGGTTACTAGCCTTACTATTCAATACCTTTTTCAGTGCTATCATACAAACTCCTCTCTCCTTCCTGCATACATATATATAATATACAGCATATATCCATTCTTACAACCCTCTGCACCCAACCATAGCTGGATAAAGTGCCTCTTTATGGGAAAAACATGATGGCATTTTTGCCCTGAAGCACTATGCAACTATAAGCCACGTAGCTGCATCTCCAGATGTGCTTATGCTCAAAACGAATGGAGCAGATGGCGTTCACTGGAACGTGCGGACGTTCACGCCTCTGGATATAGCCATATCACTTCAACACTGCTAATTCCACATACTGCGGTAAGGACTCTGGGATGCCACCATTCACCGCCTATACTTCCTTTGTCCTGCGGGCAGCTCTTATTACCTACCGCCCCGAGGAAGCACCGCTGCAGCCAACTACCGGCCAGTGCCACGAAGCCTCTTTCCCCTTTCAATCCCAGCGCATACCCTATGGAAGCACATGCCCGTGGGCACGGCGCGGCGGGCAGACGCTGCACGCAGCCTCGGGCCAGCCTTCCTGGGGCAGGTCCCTTCCTTTGCTACCCGCGCACCCGCGGAGAGCTCCGGTCGTGCAGGAGCAACTCCCACCGCTTCCCCCCGGAGGGGGTATTACGATGGGGAGGTACGTCTCCGTCCAGCCTTGTGCCTCACCTGGCATGGGGGGGAGCCAACGGCGCGCTGAAGCTCTACCGGTGAAGAGCGGAGCACCGTACCTGCCACCGTTACAAGTCCTTCGGCGGCACCGCGAGCCTCACCACCGCCTTTATGGGCTGCGGGCCGGGCCCCCGCTGTCAATCAGCTGCGCCGGGGCGCGCCCCCGACTCGCCCCTTAGCGGCCGTGACATAACCCCCGCGCCGCCCCCCTCCCCACAGGGTGGCCAGCGCTCGCCTACCTGCGAAAACATCCCGGGCCCTGAGCCGCCCCTGCTCCGCCCCGCGACCGCCCTCCGCGGGCGGTGCGGGAGGCGGGACGGGACTCAGGCTTTCCCACGGGGCGCGGAGCGGCGCGGAGCAGCTTCCGGACGTGCAGTGGATCGTCTGGTTTCGAGGGAGGACGATCGCGGCAGCCTCGGCGCTGCAGAGCCCCCGGGAGGCGGCGCCAGGCCCCGGGAGAAGGGACGTGAGCGCAGCCGGACCAGCCACCGCGGCCGCTGTCCCCGCCGGCGTGGAGCGCGTCCCCGGCTCCTCCGGACCGGCCGGGAGCTTCGCGAAGCGTCGTCGGCTGAGATCTCGGTGCTTCTGCCGGCATTGCGGCAAAACTCGATCTTCCCGAGCACTGAATCATTTGTCTCATTTTAAACTTCTTTATTTTTAAATGCCACAGCAGCCAAAAGGCGAGATGTGGCCCGGTCTACCCCCGTACCCCTATTTGTAAAAGTTTGCTGGAGGTAAAGTTTTCTAAAGCTTACTGAAGGTCAGCCAGCAGCTTCTCAAGCGAGCCCAGCAGCTCAGTCCCGCTTTTCTCCATAGGAAGGACCAGCTCCTTTGACCTCAAGGAGGGCTCAATGGGCTTGCTTAGGCATCTTCTTATGGAGGGAGCCTTGGGCTAATGAAAGAGGCGTACAAATCTTACTCTTAGGCTGCTCCCACTCTAGTTTGGAGAACTGGAATGTATTTCCACAAACCAGGGCTCCAGTCCCAACCCTAGCACTTGCAGGTTACCATGCTGAGGAGCTGCTAGCATGGCTGCAGGCAGCATGCTCTGTGGGGAGCAGGAGAATGGACCCCTGCAGTGGGTACACAAAACCTGCTCTGCATGTTGTCAAGAGTCAGACAAGGAGACCAGGATCCCTGCTGCTGAGACACAAACTGGGGTTGCAGAATATAAATGGAAGGATCCTGCAGGTGATGTGAAGAGACATGAATTTGGCTGAGTTGCTTACAGAATCCAAGAAACTGAGCACTGTCAAATGCATAGAAGGATAACCACCACAAATGTTAATAAAAAAAAACCAAACAAACAAACAAAACAAACCAAACAAAAAAAAAAAACTAAGTCATCAACTTTGCTCATCAGAATTTGAAATTGCAGCAGACACAAATGTTGACATTTCAGAACTCGGAAGGCTCAAAGAACTTCAAAGGCTCAATCTAGCACTAGAGCAGAAAATGCCAGTGCAATACCGCAATACCAGTGCAATCATCACTGCCTTCCCTTTTGCTGTGAAGCTCCTTCCAACTTGGCGGGCCTTGGCTATGCAGGGTAGCAGGAGCTAAGGAGCCTTGCTCTTTCTCACAGTGTCCAGGAGACGGATCCAAGCTAGGAGGGAGAGGGCTTTTTTGTCTTCCTAAGACATTTGGTTTTCAGTTTTGCAAAACCTCAAGAATTTTAAAAAAATAGCTAATGAAGATTACAAAACCTCAAATTCCACTGAGTTTACTCATCCCCCTCCTACCCCCCCTTCCCCCCCATATTAAGACTAGTCTTTATATATGTAGCTGTATGGTGTGATTTCCCCAAGACTGAGCAGCACTGGCACAACTCTCACCAGGAAGCTGCTCTGTGTTTTCAGCTAGAGAAGAGAGGGCAGCAAAGTGTTTGAGAAACCTAGAAGGTATCTTTGAGATGGTGCAGTTTGTACATGTACAAAGAGTTTTTACAGTGGAAATTTTTAAGTTAGTAGAAGAACAGTACAAAGAGACAAATTTCATCATGATAGCTTTGAACCAGCTACCTCATAACAAAATTCTTCTTTCCATCTCTGTGGGTGTTACAGGAATGTAAGACTGATAGCATATTTTTTCAAGCTGAGTGATTTATATATAGGATGATGACCTTTAAGAAGACATATTTGGTTCTGTTCTTTCCACGACTGTGGAAATGCTCACTACTCATTTTTCCCCGGCCACCTTGGAAGAGGTAAACATCCTCTTATTTCCAAGATTCCTGAGAGAAAGGCTCACAGGAGTAAATGAATACTCTGCTTTCCCTAGCCAGCCAATGTACACACGCAAACATTGGAACTATATTCACATTTCTCATCCTATCTGCTATTTTAGTACAGAGTGAAAGTGAGCAGTGTTAATTAGAGAGATAATAAAGTCATATTTACTAATATTTAGGAATCTTGGTAAGGTAACAGTAGTTCTCATACTAACAATCTTCTTTAATGTTCTACATTTCATTGAGTTTGCTTCCGACTAACGCATCAGACAAGGGCATAGGTCCTTAACTTCTCATTTCCTTATGCACTCCTCTTTGCCTTTTTCACTCTACTGTTTGGATTTTGTCTTCTTTCCTCTTCTGCATCAGTCCATTCTGGAGCATATGCATGATTACATGCAAGATTACTGAAAATAGCTGGGGAATAGCAAGATTCTGATATGGCACTATCTCAGAAAGAACTGTGATTTGATGGATCTCCATCAAATAATCCTTGCTTTTGCCTAGGAGGTCATCCCTTAAACTCTGACTTAGCTTATCTTGGGGCAAGACTTGAACCCTCCTACATTTGAAGAAATCCCACTAAAGAAGTGTAATACACTATGCTTACTAAAAATTTCTTTTGGACTGCTTTTCGGATAAAATTGAAGTTACTGTAACATGATGCCAGAAGATAAATTCCATGAGTTTTTCTGAGTTAAATACTGACTTTCCACCACCCTTCCACCCCCCAAAAAGCATGTCCACTAATTGAAATGGATCTGCTTGCCCTAATATGATGAGTCCTTCAGGTCTCACCATGTATTCCTGGATCATGACCTGATGCTGGTAAATATTCTTTCTGAAATGCTGTCCACAAACGTGATTTTTTAAATTCTTTTCTTGTTGTGATGAGGTTTGATTTTCATAATTCACTATATCGGGGGTCCAAAAACTGAAGCAAATTACTTCAGATTAGCATGTGATGCAGCCATTCAGGTTTTTGAATGAGCTTGTAGTGGTAGGAAGAAAGACCTGGGTGGTTCCTCACAGAACATGTTGCAAGTACTCTAGCTAAATGCAGATTTTGAATGGGGGAATAGATTACACCAGGGACAGTGAATTCATCTATGATGAGGGAGAAAGTTATTTCTGACAAAGCTTTATGTATGCTTCAGTTAAGTTCTGGTGAATAAGTAGTCAGAAAAAATAGGCATCATAGAATCATAGAATAGTTATGGTTGTAAAGGACCTTAAGATCATCTAGTTCCAGCCCCCCTGCCATGGGCAGGACACCTCCCAGTAAACCATGCCACCCAAGGCTCTGTCCAACCTGGCCTTGAACACTGCCAGCAACGGAGCATTCACAACTTCCTTGGGCAACTCATTCCAGTGCCTCACCACCCTCACAGTAAAGAACTTCCTCCTTCTATCTAATTTAATCTTCCCTTGTTAAAGTTTTAACCCATTACCCTTTGTCCTGCCACTACAATCCCTCATGAAGAGTCCCTCCACAGCATCCTTATAGGCCCCCTTCAGATACTGGAAAGCTGCTGTGAGGTCTCCACGCAGCCTTCTCTTCTCCAGGCTGAACAGCCCC